>JAMFTS010001219.1:25000-27138 GCA_028095005.1 Rhynchospora pubera
TCGAACCTCCACGCTTTTTAGCACGAGATTTTGAGTCTCGCGTGTCTACCATTTCACCATCAAGGCATCTTTCAAGTGAATCGTATTCCATGAATATGATATCTATCTAATGTCATATATTCCATATATGACAAAGGTAGAATGTTGAATGATTTCTATCGATTGGTCATATAAGCCTGAGTCAGACATCAAATTGCTTTAATTTTGATTATCCATAAGATACCTTATATATATCAAAAAAAAGTGCAATCAAAGCGATTTCTCGATTCAATAGAAGTCCAAAAAAGTCAATATGGTACCCAATTAAGGATAGAGTAGATATTTCAAAAGCAGGTCTGATTACGCCTATTCCTAATTCTAAATAGAATGCCAGAAGGGATGCATATGTCAACATAGTATCTATTTCCATACGCTCGAATGAGCCCTTCTCATTCTCATAATAAGAATGTACATAACCCTATTCCGGTCTGGTCCAGTATGGAATGAACTTATAATCTGATGATCGAGTCGATTCCATGATTATAAGTTCATAACCCTAACCCATTCTCATTTTGGGCGGAACAGATCCACTAATTCTTTTATTCCAGTTAGTAAGATGGATCTTGAACTAAGAAATAGATCTAAAAGAGGGTATCCTGAGCAATTGCAAGAATTGGATTCATTGCTATTCCTGATATAGTAGATGCTATCACACATACAGTCATACTCAATTCGATGGAATTGTTTGATCTGAAAGGAGATCTTCTATAATTTTGCACGTAAGGAGTTATTTCTTGGTTTCGCCCAGTCATTAATAACTTGATTATTTTGAGATAATAGTAGATAGAAACAAGGCTCGTAAGGAGCCCTATTGAAACCAAGAAATATAGGCCTGCCTGCCATCCACACCAAAATAGATAGAGTTTTCCGAAAAAACCTGCTAGTGGAGGAAGACCTCCTAGAGATAAGAGACATAGGGCTGAAGAGAGAGCCAAAAAAGGATCTTTCGTGTATAATCCTGCATAATCTCGAATGTTATCAGTTCCGGTACGTAGACCAAATAATACAATGCAAGCAAAAGTTCCTAGATTCATGACGATATAGAACAGCATATAAGTTATCATGCTTGCATATCCATCATTGGAGTCTCCAACAATTATTCCAATAATTACATATCCGATCTGCCCGATGGACGAATATGCAAGCATACGTTTCATGCTTGTTTGAGTAATAGCAATGAGATTCCCAATATCATGCTAAGAACAGCTAGGATTTCGAGAAGAAGATGCCATTCGTTTGATGAGAAATAAAAAGGAATATCGAAAATTCGTGTGGCTGAAGCTGAAGCAGCTACTTTCGAAGTAACAGAAAGAAAAGCAACGACTGGAGTGGGAGAGTTAGAGTCGAAAAGAGGATTCCTCACTTCTTTCTCTCATTCAAAACCGTGCATGAGACTTTCATCTCGCACGGCTCCTAAGTGATAAAAGAAAGAAGAACTGATCTTCTTTTTTGATTACCTTCCTCGCGTATGTATAAGACCGAATCCATTTGATTTCTAAAAAAGATTCCTAATCCTGAACTTTTCGAGGAATCCTTCATCAGTGGTTGGGAATGACTAACCCTTTCACTCACTCCTTTTGACCTTGGTTCCGTAGGAGGAAGTCAGAAAGACTGATAAATAGAACCATCTGATTTGATTCGTTCTCAATAGCCATGAGATCATCATCTTAGGGTGATCCTTTTGTCAACGGATGCTCCTATTCCACTTGTAGTCTCTGAAGGATGAGAACCAACTCTAGTAGCATCTACATCGAGAATTCAAGCATTGTATACGTCATTAGTCCGATCCTTTGTAGGAACTACCCGTAATAACGAACTTGCAAAAAGGATCTGTTTATCATAAAGAGATTTGTTGTTCCTGACCCTGCTTCACCTTAATTGGTATTTGAACAAAAAGACCACAATCCACTTTGGTAAAAGTGATGTCTTGATCCGAGTGGGGGATAGCATTTCTCTTTTGCATGTCTATGGAGTTTTGAAAAACCCAAACATCTCATAGAGGTAGGAATTTGTCGAACGAACCGCACTCCTTCGTATACATCAGGGTCCATTGATGAAAAGGGGCTGGGGAAAGCTTGAACCCAATTCCTACAGTGATG
>JAMFTS010001223.1:0-27138 GCA_028095005.1 Rhynchospora pubera
TCTTGTGTTGAGAGATGTCCGCCATAGAGATCGAAACCTTAAGGGAGGTGAATCTAGGCTATGTTCCCATTGTTCTTCGAGAAATCCCTTCGAGGAGAATAATGACGAAAAAGCCGCGACACCTATAAAATTACCAAAAATTATAATTAAAGAAAAAGAAGACATACCAGTATGAGTCTAGAATTTTATACCAGTATGAGTCTAGAATTTTCTGCCATTTTAAAATCTCGCACCTATGTATTTTGATCTGCCAGCTCAGCATGAGGCACCTCATGGTCAAGATCAACCCACATGTCGCCCATCTCTGCCGTTCAGGTACACTCCTTGCTGTCCTTCGTCATCTTCTTCCAACCCATCCCTTCCTCGTGGAACTGCCATCGATCTCTCCACAAATCCGAATCCTCTGCGAGTGAGAGAGGATAAGAAAAGGAAGCGAAGGAGGATCAGTCGGCGGAGGGAGGAGGCGAGCGGCGGATCAGGCGGCGATGAAGAGCACTCGTCTCTCATCTCTCTGCTTGCTTTTCGATTTCCTTTTTCGGAGAGAGAGAGAGACAGAGAGAGAGAAGAGAGCCGAGAGAGGGAAGAGGAGGCGGAGGCTCGGAGAGGAGAGGAGAAGAACGAGCGGAGAGGAGAAGAAGAAAGGGGTTTGAATGAGTCACGAATGGGTTAAGTCTGATCGAATAGGTTAGTTCGATCGACTGGGTCTGGATTCGAACAAGGGTAAAAAGGTCCGATATTTTCAGTTTTATTATTTTAATCTTATTTATATTAGAAAATATAGCAGAGGGGCAAATATAGAAGACGTCCCAAATTTAGGAGGGCAAAATTAGGAGTTTTGACTTTCGAGGGGCAAATTCTGTTATTTTCTCAGTTTTGAGGGGTACAGAAAAAATTTTCCCATTTTTTATTCATAAATATAAATTTATTATAAACAATTCAAATTCTTCACAAAATTACACACTTTCAATTACTTTATGCCTAGAAAATTCCTCCTATTCCTAAGCGATCCACCTCAGTGATATACATTTTGACGGACCTGGTATTAATATCATTGATCGGACAGCCAAGTATTAAAGACTTGCACTCTGAATTTTTTAGGTTTTTTACAAAATCCGCAGAGGATCTCGTTCCTTTATTATTATATTAGGTTGGGTTTGGTTTGAGGGTCATCGATTAATTTTTTAAGACCGGGAAAAAACCGAACAGATCTAGTGTCTGATGTGCCTGTAAGGATATTCTTGGTTCTGGGATTGGATATTGGAAATGATTGTTTTGAACCCACTTATGGGCTTGTGGAGTTGTGGGGTGCAAATAATTGAGTTTTACGTAGTGGCATTTAATATTTTTAATGAGTTGATTAATCTTTGTATTAATGCAGGTGGTTTTGTAAAATCCTGCAAATAATGTTTTCATCCTTAAGACATTAACAGAAAATCTAGTTAATTACTTACTTATCTTAAAAAAAAAAAATGTAAGTTATGGTCTTAATTTAGGATAAAAACTATTTTGGAAGTATGTATAGTGTACTAGTGGGGACGTCGCGCGTTGCGCGACCTATCTTTACCACATATAGCTACTGTGAACCTGTCTCTTACAATAGAAGTAAAATTTGTTATATAAGATAATTGTGTCTGAAAAAAATAAATTTTAAAAATAATATTTTTCAGATGAGGCGATAAAATATAAAAAAATAGAAAAAAATTCTTAATTTCATAAAATTAGACAGAAAATCATCACATGATAAATGAACAAATTAAATTTAGGAACAAAATTTATTCATTGCAATGATTAAATATTTGAATTAATAAACTAAATAATATTAAGAAAAGCATCGTCTCATAACTTAGGCTTTAACCTAGAATGGCTCGAGTCTCCTGATCAAAAGAGGGGCAATTGATTAACTTATCAATTCAGATTGGCTTGAGTCTCCTGATTGTCCATTATCCATAAGGACCATTTAATCTAAAAAGAAAGAGACCGTCATCCATTGTATGTATTATCCGATTAAGGAATAAAAATAACCAAGCAGTTCAAATAAGAATGAATAACAACTCTAGTAGCTGATGAAGGGAAAGAGCTATAGCTATTTTAGTTGTGATTTGGCCCTAAGGCACATTGACTATTTCTAATTTAATGTAATCCTAAATAGTAGTAATATGTTCATCTAGATACAAAATTGGTTTTTGCAAGAAGCCCCGTAACCATCCAACAATATTCGACCAATGACTTTACTTTCTTTATAGATGCGTATTCCTTGTCCCCAAATTGATACATTGCTCCATTATAAACTAAAAAGATTCAGCAGCACAGAAGAAGATAAACTTGGCAAGAGCAAAAATAGATCCATTCATTTGAGAAGATTCGATCATACTCATTTAAAGAACTGAAGAGAAACAAATCGTTCACAGTAAACAGAATACATATCAGTACTGGCCAATTAATTTGGTCAGACACATACACATCTACTGTGAAGAAGAAAGCCAACCAAATCTATGGTGACAGACCAAAATACAGAAGATAAAAAGGAAAAATAGAAAAAGAACAAAGCAAAGAAAAACCCACCCGCACAGCAAACCAAAGGTCCAAATAGAAGAGAGTTTCAGATCCAAATCCAACCCAGTAAGTCAAGAATTAAACCCCCATTTAAGCCTGCAAATTTTAAATTTTCCCTTCTGTTTTTAAAGAAAAATTCGGTTTTCTTCACTTAAACCCTGAAAAACTTCAGCAATTCACAAACCCACCCCTGTTTCCGTACCATAACCTAAAATCTCGTGAGCAATTCTGATGTAGAATTGTACAATGAGCATAAAAAATCTCATAAGCAATTTTGATGTACAACTGTTAGAGAACAACTTACTTGTAGCTGGTAGCCTAGTTGATATTGTACTATTTCACCATCTGCTCTCTTTCAGACCATGAATTAAACATACGACTATCTTATTAAATTTTTTAAAAAGAAAAGACAATACAATCAGTAAATTAGTCATTGCATGGTGTTTTTTCTCCATAAGAACACCTATCTGTATCACAGCGAGCTAAAACTCAACAAAGCATGAATAATTATTGCTTATCGATATTTAAGAAAGCTGCATTAGTGGGGCCTAAACCAACATAACACCAGAATTTTATAGGATGAACTAAAAATTTGAAAAACACACCTCAGAAATAACCGAATTAGGAAAAAAAGGAAGTAGAAGAAATTTACCTTCTTATAGCAGTTATTAAATGTTGTCTTTACTAAAAGGCATGTACCTCTGATGTTCGTAACGTAAACCTGTAGCACAAAAATCAGGGGAAAAAAAGAAAAAAAAAATATTGTTTGAAACGGTCAAATCCAGAGATTGTTTAGACGAATAGTAAATAAGAAGAAAGAAAAACATACAAATCATTTTACTTAGCAGTCATGCTATGATTGTTCTTCTACACACATCACCTGACTCGCTCCCTTGGCAAGATGTCATGCTATGATTGATCTTGTAGACATATACAGAAATCGATCAGGGTTTGCTTGTAGTTATATTCCTAGAGAAGATAATGTAGAGACCTATCAGTCGGCTAGTTATGGTAGGATTAATCAAATTTCATGTGCTGAGTTTACTTTTCCTTTGTTTCATTTTTCAAGTATGCAACTCAGCTGTAATAGCTCCTCACTTTGGCCACAGGCTGTCACTACTGAATAGTTCACAAATTAACAAATTTCAAATATATGAAAATCAGGGAATGCACAACACTCACAGGTAATTTCATCAAACAGTTGATGCACATAAATTGCAGCACAAATGCTATCAGATTTTTCATTGATGGTTCTTCTCATAAACATGTGATTTCTTCTCTTGCATAAGTTGAAAATGAAAAGCAACAAAATTATTTTAGATAGGAACCTCACCTGTTAGTACGCCCAAAAATCGAGGGAATTCGAAGGATTTAAATGAAACATGCTAAATCGATATATATTGCAAAGCAATTGAAGGTGCTTACTTGGGAATGCAATTCCATAGGTCTTGAATCGATTAATAGCACTGTTGCTTCCAGGTACAGCTTGGAAACCTTCCATGACAGAATACAAAAAAAAGCAAGGCAAAAATTGAGAGAAATCATCATTACGTAGTTCCAAGTTAGAAAAGCTCTAAGTGTAGGTTATATTGAAGGCAATCATCATTACGTCCTAAACAATTGTAGATTAATTACAACCCGACTGTCCAACAACAGGATACCAGGTTTGTATGTATTATAGCTTGTATAAAAACCTTTATTTATAATTACCTATGCGAACACCTCATAACTTGAAAACACACAATAACAAACTGATTCCAATCAAATTGGCAGCAAAACAAACCAAGAAGATAAGAATAAATGAGAAGAATTCTCACCAGAACATCACAAACGAAGAATCTACGTTTAACATGATAAAGAAAAAATAAAAACGATAAACAACCAATTTAATTTGAAATGAAATTTTCTTACAGTGCTGAAATTTCCTTAATTATGACCATCCTTTCACCTGTCAGCATTATGTAAAGAAAATATGTGTCAACAAAGAAAACAAAAGCACCATGAAAAAGAGAATCGAGAATTAGAGATAACAAATAAGAAGTGGTCAGATGCCTTATTCTTTTTTTTCTTGCTTTTGACTACTATACTAAGAACAACAAAATGAAAAGTTTAAGACACGGCGATGAAATAATAACTAAGTCAATGAAAATTGACCCACACGAAGCAACAATTGTGAAGGGAACACTGAAGTCTAGACCCGAAGAGAAAGAAGGTAGTACAATTGGATAGCAAAATCCCTGAGACAACAAAATTAGAAAGATTAAATTATATATAAGCAAAAAAAACCAAAAATAGTTACATAAGAAAAACTGAGAGAATTGAAGTCTCTCGAAAGAAACAGATGTTGTGGATTTTGTTAACAAACATAATTTTTGTTAGGTTCTGTCAATAACACAATTAAATAATTTCTTAAGAAACATAATTTTATTACCGTGTAGCGCCCAGTCACCTAGAAATTAAATCCCTCGAACATATTTTCTGTAAAATATAGAAAAATTTTTATTTATTAATATCACAATATAAAATAAAATTAAATTATATTTTGACTGTCTCAACAAACACACATTAATAAAAGCATCCTCCTCGCTAATTTGATAAAATTTTATCCATACTGGTAAACTATTCTTACTTAATAGAGTTTTGACAGAAGCATCTACCTCACTAATCTAATGCTCACTGAATTGGAGCCATATAAAAAACCAATACTTTTGCGTCCTGCAGATGTGCCAGAGACTAAGATTACATGCTGTGTGGATGGGTCTGTGCTATCTAAAACAATAATAGTTAAATCCAATTATCTCAAACAATAATGGTTTAATCCAATATGTAATGTCAGCTAGGCCAGTGAAGTTACCTTTTAATGCAGAAGTGCCGGCAATGAAGCAGTTATAATAGTTAAACGAAGGGGATCAGATAAGAATCAGAAAGTCGGAAACGATACTGTAGTCTAAGCAAAACAAAAGAAGAGAAAGTCAATAAAAAACGAATAGAAAATCAGAAGCGATTCTCACGCACAATCAGAAATCAGTAGGGAAAATAGGAAAAAGAATAACACCTGTAGGCCATCTCAGATCTGAGAGAGGAGGTTATGCGATGTTGCCTCTGATTCTGCTTAATGGCCAAAAAGTTCCGATCGACAACCCGAGCGTAGAGAACCGCAGCTGTGATGCATCAGCAGGGAAAACTATCTCTTCAAATCAAAAACGATAGCGCTGTAGGCGAAAATGAGGCAAACCCTAGCGGAAAGGAAAGACAGAGAGAAAGATGGAGCGGCGAAGAATCGATAAAGAAAGAGAGGATTTATGTGTCCATCTCACTCCGTACGAAGGCACATGGGAGCACCTCTCTGTCCGGTCCATGGAGTGTATCAGCGAGAGAGGAGGAGAGAGAGTAGGGGAGAGTGCGCTGAGTTAGATCCGCATCCAACATGAGTCCATGGTCCCACCTGTCAGCCTTACTGTTCCAAGCACTGTTCGCGCACAGTAGCTTCGGACGCGGATCCAATTCTGTCCAATAATATATGTTTTGATAGCTCATCAACAGATCTGAAGGATGGAGGAGAAATTAAACAAGTGAAGTGATGTGCGTGTCACCTCATTTCATTGGTCTATTTCGTCGGGAAAAGGATATAGGAGCTGTTTGGATCGCTTAGGAATTTGGAAAAGTTGCAATTTTTAAAAATAAATTTATTGGGAAGTGTATAATTTGTGAAGAGTTTGAATTATTTATAATAAATTTATGATAGGAAGATGAAATTTTCCAAATTTCTTGGAAATCCAAACAGCCCCGTAAAGAAAACTTACATACTCGACTTCTTGCGAATAGTCTGAAGACGAAAAATTTACATACCAGCCCATCTTGTAAATATTTAATTTTTTATTAGAATTAACACAACGTTTTTTTATTTTAAGGATAAGGACTAACACAAACTCAAGTCGATATTAAAGTGGAAACGTTTCTTGCGAATTATCAAAGTTCTTTTACTCTAGCGGTGGAAATCTCTCATTATTTTTTGGGGATAAATTAAGTAATTTTTTATTATATACTTTATTAAATCTTTCCAATTCGATTTCAAAATAATACGTGATTTTTTTTTCTTTTTTTAAAATCACGGACTTATTCGGTTTATGACTTTATTGTCCGCCGATTGCATTCGCAATATATTTAATGCTCTTGCTTTTTTTATGTTGCGTCATTTTGCGGCATATGACCACAAAAAATAGGGTTACTATTGGACGTGTGTCATCCATTGGTTTCATAATCAACGGCGATGGAAATTGATCCTCAACAATAAATAGCTAGGGTTTTCATCATTTCGTGACAGCTCTCGTCACCGATGAGATGACAAATGATTGTCTTTTTGAATGTTGAAGGTTTTAAGAAAAATTTCGTACAAAGAAATTTTCAATATTGAGAGAGAGAGAGAGAGAGAGAGAGAGAGAGATTTTGGTATCCTTTACGATTTTTTTGAAAATAATAGAGAGAATGAGAAGTAAGGTTGGAAGTTTTGAAACGAATAAAAGTTTTGGCTACTTCGTTGGTAAGTTTTTTTTTATAATTTTAAAGATTATCTTTTTCCGTTTTATTCTTCAAATTTGTCAAATTGTGCAGTTAATTTGGTTAAGAGCTTCTAATTTTACTGTATTTATTGGAATAAATTATTTATCAAACTGTGCATTCAATCTAGCTAAAACATTTCAATTTTGTTATATTTAAATAAAATATTTATTTTAGTTTTCATGAATTTGATGCCGACTCATACTCTTGATTTAATTTAAAAAATTAAGTTTTTGTGTGTGGTTTAATATCGAAATTGTTTACCATCATCTCAGATATTTTCTCATGCTCATCCCCATTAATTATCCGAGGACTTATATTTAATCTAGTATTTTCATTAATTACATGTGTTTATTTTTTCTGTTTTCAACATCCTCATCCCTCTACGCTTACCTTTCTTCTCATATCCCCTCCACCCTTATCATCCAGTTAGGGGTGTACAACGGGTGAGTTGATGATATTTTATCAAAATTTGAACTCAATCCAATAATACCAGGTTAGTAAATAAATTTAGTTAGTCCACCCATAATCCAACCCATCGATTTTTTATGTACGGGTTTTTATGTGTTAAGCTAGTTAATTGATTTTAACGGATTAAAATTTTGATCAAATAAAAATACGCACATGGCTATTACTTTTTAGTTAGAGGTAAATTAGAGGCGTATTCGAAGCATCTTTTAACTTTAGAGTCCTTTGTGAGAGGCATAGAGGACATGCATTGCTAGGGAGGAGATCGAAACGTGGTAAGAGAAGAGATCTTTGTTAGGAAATGCCCAATTTTTAATTTATGTACTAATTACAATTAATTTAGCAATTAAAACATCAAGCATCAAAGAATCTAGTACAAAAGTCCATTCAACACACAAGAGAAAGAGAAAGGTTTCACCTCTTCTTGAATCGTATCAAGAAGGAGATCCTAGGCTTTGAAACCGGTGGCGTGCTACTCCAACGTCCTTCAATCCACACCTCGAGTCCACCTAGAGATTAACCAATTTCTCGATTCAATTTGTGCTAGCAAATTAAAGAGCAAAATAGCTAATCCAAAGGAGCAACCCTCTTCTAGTTCAACTAATTGATTTAGGTGGAGGGTTAATGGCTCAACACATGAGCAAAATAGGTGGAGGAGTGGTGATGGCCGACGGTCAAGAGAGCAGAAGGGGAGAAGGTGGTGGCTAGGGAAGAAGGAAAGGAAGGGAAAGAGAAAATTCAGCTCAAGGGGTCCTTTTATAGCCTACCAATCCTAGGTATAAGTTGCTAAAAATTACACAAATTGCCACCCCACCTACCTCCTACTTGGTCGGCCTCAATATGGGCCATATGGGCCTCTCTAATCCACCTATTTGGACTTTAATTCATATAATTAAATCCATTATTATTTGCTCTATGTTTGGGCTATAAATTTGCTATATACAAATTAGTCCATTAATTCAATATAACTATTTATATATAAATTAAGTTGAACCAAAATAATTATTAACTAATTAATAATTATTCTAGGATTAGCTTATGCTATTATTTATTTCTATATGACCCGTTTGACTTAATTAATTAGTACGTTCTATAACTGTACATAATTAATTAATCAATTCGTCACATTTATCGCAATTTTCACTGTTGCGAATAAATAAATAAAGCACTGCATTGGTCAAAACTCTATTTGTGTGACCCTTGGAGGATTTATGCTATGTTGGACATGGAATTAAATCGTTCTTTAATTCCAATAATCATAAGCGGTATCTAGCAACACGTTATGATTCCCAATTCATCACATAAATAGTGTACTGCTACAATATTTCAATCCTGCATAAGAGAACAATTATGTTTCTCTATTTTGATTCTTATGTCACACGATATCATCGTATAATCCAAGATAGGAAAGTGTCATTTTTGCAGATTATACGTTTCTTGATTTAGAGATAATTGTATCAGTTGCTAGCAAACAATCTATCTCCATCAAGGGGCCCAAACAGATATCGTCACTCACTAAGTGAATTAATGAGGGACATACGGTTTTCTTGATAATTAACTTTTCCCCGCACAATTCAAGAGAACTTAAATCAAGTCCGTATAGCAGCCCTTATCAGGAATCAGCGGTAGACATGATTTATAGAACCCATCCTCATGTGGAAAAGATAATCATCTCAAACTTAGAACCAAAATCATAACGAAATAAATAATGACACGTAACACAATCCATATATTTATTTCGTGGGGTCCAGTCCTGTACTATGTTCTATAACATACACATATGCAATTAAGTTGGTTACTCTTAACCTATGATTTATAGAACTTAATCATCACTTAACTTGCATACTAATCTTATTGATAATTAATGTCCTTTGTTAATTATCAATATTATGGACTTTTAGATTTATTGTTGTCATTTATTACTAAATGAATAACAGTGATTTATAATTCAGATCCTCAATCTGAATGAACTGTCAACGAATAAATCAAAGAACAAATTGTTGTCCCTAATTTAAAGGCCTAGAGGGGGGTGAATAGGCACAAAAGCAAAGTTCTAAACCGGTATGTTCAATATTTGGTTCAATTCAAACTTGGTCTAACAAAAACAACAAGACACAAGCAATTCACAATGCAAGGAAAGTAAAGAGAGAAGAAAAGAAGTGACACGCGATATATTACGGAGTTCCGACCCGCTAGGAAGTGCTAGCCTTAGTCGTACGTCTCCGGGAGTTCCGCAACCTCGAAATGGGCGCGCTCCGTTCAATTCCACAACGAACGGGACTACAAATTCGAACCAAATCACCTTGTTACAATCACTCTCAAGGTGGATTGGCCTAACTCAATTAAACAAGCTCAAACACTCAAGGGATTGAGGCTCTAACCAAATTACTCAACAAATCTAGCAATTAACACTAGTGGATTGGTTTGCACACTCTAATCTCAATGATTTTGCTAAATTAATGCTCAAACACAAGAAAGAGTAATGTCTAACTGGTTGGAGCTCAAAAGGGAGGAATTTCAAAGGTTTCAAAAGTATCTAAATAGTTCCAAGAGGCCTCATATATATAGAGGGCGCCAACAGCTCCAAAAACCAGTCAAGACAGACTCTACCGTTATACAACGCTATATGGCGTTGTACAACGCCGAAATAGCCGTTGAAAAATCAAACGGTCACAGACAATAACGTTGTGAGTTGTCAGAGCGTTGTGTAACGTTGTATAGCGTTGCACAACGCTTCAGCAAAAATCCAAAGCAGAAGCTCGACAGTTCCGTTGGAACTTGTCAGAGCGTTGTGTAACGCTTGGTAGCGTTGCACAACGAAGTCAAGAAAAGAATCAAGGCAGAACTGACAAACTCAAACAATATTGTCAGAACGTCATACGACGCTGACTGTCGTTACACAACGTGGTCGTTGCACAACGCTTTCCAGCGTTGTATGACGCGGACAGAACGACTGAGCGATGTCTGAGCGAAGTTTAGGTGCATGACTCAGACTAACGTTGTGTAACGCTGTAGGGCGTCACCCAACGTGGTCGTTGCACAACGCTTTCCAGCGTTGTATGACGCGGACAGAACAACTGAGTATTTTACCAGCAAATTGATTGAGATTAGTTTAGAGTTTAATTAAACCTTAACTAAGGATTCTAACTAGTCCAAAGCAATCTCTTGAACCTCCAAACTATGCGCCACACTTGCTTTAATCCATTCTTCAAAATTTGCATCTTCTACCTATAAAACTCAAAGAAGATTGTTAAATGGCAAATGATATTGTTTTGTAATCGACAAACCTAGAGACGTTTTGTACAACAATCTCCCCCTTTTGACGATTTGCAAAATAATATCATTAGTAAAGCGATTAAATTTTGGCAGTTCACAAGCTTTACTACAATTCTCCCCATTTTTGTAAATCGACAAAAAGTGAAAATTGTAGCAAGCTCCCCCTAAATTTATGGCTCCCCCTTAATTTTGGAGAAAAGGAATTGGAGAACCAATTTAGGGCACTACACAAAGTAGTGTGACCAAATTTAACCTCTCAAACAAAAATAAGATAGAAATAAAGAGGCTCCCCCTAAATATTTGGCTTATAAGACCGGGGGTTAACTTGGTATTTAGGCCACATTAGTTACCATACCACTAGTTGTACCACTTGAGGTACAAGCTTTTGGAACCCACTTACTTTTGGACTCACCATTTGGTTTCCTAAGTTTGCATTCCAACGAGATATGACCATTTTGACAACAATAGTTGCAATATACATTGGTTGGCTTAGGCATGGTAGAACCTTTGACAAAATGGGAATTGTAGTGGGCTCTAAGGTATTCGGCCTTCTTCTTAGGATCATTGGATGAGGTATTAAAATCCTTTTTGCGATCCTTTTGGAAATGTTGGGAAACATTCTTTTGATGCTCATTGGATTGAGCCTTGTGGTTTTGTGAAAAGTGTTGCTCTTTAAATTCATAAAACCATCCATCGGGTCCTTTAAAATAAATTTTATTGGACGCCTTTGGAACAAAAACCTTCTTTTCTTGATTTTGCAAATTCTTTTCATTTTGCACTCTAGTGTTTCTAGGTTTCCTTTGGTACATATGTGCATGACCACGAGAATTCCTAGGTTTTTGAAATTGTGTGTTTTGTGCAACATGTTTCCCATTTTTGTATGACAAGTTCTTTTTCTTGGTTTGATAAGGCTTTTGGTAACCAAGACCGGACTTGTCATGAGGCTTTTGACCTTTGAAAATGTTTTTCAAATCCTTTTTAGGAGCTTGGGTTAAAATCGATTTTTCAAGTTGTTTTTCAAGCTCCTTAATTTTAGCCTCATACTCACCCATTTTAGAAGTAAGCTCATCTACCTTAGTTTTTAGGGTTTTTATAGTGTCGGCTTTTCTAACTAAGGCATCATGGGTGGAATCAAGAATATAGTTCAACCTATCACAATCAACACATTTGGTTGAACTAGTTAGTTCATCACCGCTCTCATCATCACTACCATTAAGAGACTTATCGAGAGGAAGATATACCTTAGAAGAGCATGTCTTTGGTGATGTTGATGGAGTGGAATGATTTGAAAGAATCGGGGATTCCATCTCTTTGGCAATGAATGCATGTTCTTCGTAGTTGTCCGAATCGGATGTACATGGATCGAACTCCGAATCCGTGTGGACTCCTCCCATTTGGCTTCCTTCGAAACAACTCAAGATGGCTCTCCATATGTCCCTAGCTATATCAAAATCGCAAGCAAGTGTGCTACCAATTGATTCATGTACCGAGCTTAGGATGACATTGACCGCATAGTCATTATCCTCCTTTTCCCTCAAGGCCTCAGTGGTAAGCTTGTTAGTATTTGGTTTAAATCTAGATTCATTTGCCACAATATACCAAACACCCATGCTTTTGAGGTAGCTAACCATACCATTTTTCCAAATAGAGAAATTTGTGCAAGTATGGTCCAATTTACCCGGTTTTTGTACCATTCTAGCCGCCATGATCGAAAACCAAGATTAAGAATAGCTTAATCGAGGTTCCTGCTCTGATACCACTTTGTTGTCCCTAATTTAAAGGCCCAGAGGGGGGTGAATAGGCACAAAAGCAAAGTTCTAAACCGGTATGTTCAATATTTGGTTCAATTCAAACTTGGTCTAACAAAAACAACAAGACACAAGCAATTCACAATGCAAGGAAAGTAAAGAGAGAAGAAAAGAAGTGACACGCGATATATTACGGAGTTCCGACCCGCTAGGAAGTGCTAGCCTTAGTCGTACGTCTCCGGGAGTTCCGCAACCTCGAAATGGGCGCGCTCCGTTCAATTCCACAACGAACGGGACTACAAATTCGAACCAAATCACCTTGTTACAATCACTCTCAAGGTGGATTGGCCTAACTCAATTAAACAAGCTCAAACACTCAAGGGATTGAGGCTCTAACCAAATCACTCAATAAATCTAGCAATTAACACTAGTGGATTGGTTTACACACTCTAATCTCAATGATTTTGCTAAATTAATACTCAAACACAAGAAAGAGTAATGTCTAACTGGTTGGAGCTCAAAAGGGAGGAATTTCAAAGGTTTCAAAAGTATCTAAACAGTTCCAAGTGGCCTCATATATATAGAGGGCGCCAACAGCTCCAAAAACCAGTCAAGACAGACTCTACCGTTATACAACGCTATATGATGTTGTACAACGCCGAAATAGCCGTTGAAAAATCAAACGGTCACAGACAATAACGTTGTGAGTTGTCAGAGCGTTGTGTAACGTTGTATAGCGTTGCACAACGCTTCAGCAAAAATCCAAAGCAGAAGCCCGACAGTTCCGTTGGAACTTGTCAGAGCGTTGTGTAACGCTTGGTAGCGTTGCACAACAAAGTCAAGAAAAGAATCAAGGCAGAACTGACAAACTCAAACAATATTGTCAGAACGTCATACGACGCTGACTGTCGTTACACAACGTGGTCGTTGCACAACGCTTTCCAGCGTTGTATGACGCGGACAGAACGACTGAGCGATGTCTGAGCGAAGTTTAGGTGCATGACTCAGACTAACGTTGTGTAACGCTGTAGGGCGTCACACAACGTGGTCGTTGCACAACGCTTTCCAGCGTTGTATGACGCGGACAGAACAACTGAGCATTTTACCAGCAAATTGATTGAGATTAGTTTAGAGTTTAATTAAACCTTAACTAAGGATTCTAACTAGTCCAAAGCAATCTCTTGAAGCTTCAAACTATGCGCCACACTTGCTTTAATCCATTCTTCAAAATTTGCATCTTCTTCCTATAAAACTCAAAGAAGATTGTTAAATGGCAAATGATATTGTTTTGTAATCGACAAACCTAGAGACGTTTTGTACAACACAAATGATCTGAAGTCATCAATAACATAAACTATAGAAGTAGCCTAATAAGATTGCCTTCTAGGACATATCTCTAACAATCTCCCACTTGACCTAGAGTCAATCAATGGTGACTTCTAGCCAGTGCATAGTACTCAATGTAATATCCAAAATATACATGTCTCATACTAAAGCATAGTAATAAAAAATACAACTCAAAGCCACTCAGGCATACGCCTAATCTCCATGGATGCAACGTGCAACTCATGTGCGGCTCGAGATAAAGGCTTTGTCAGAGGGTCCGCTGTGTTCGCGGTACCGTCCACCTTCTTGACCTTGATCCATCCATCATTGATCAACTGACGGATGAGATGGAATCGTCGTAGAATGTGCCTAGTCTTTTGATGAGACCTAGGCTCTTTGGACTGAGCTATGGCTCCCGTGTTGTCGCAGTAGATATCCACTGGACTTGAAAAAAATAAATTGTCTTGAAAAAAAAACTAATTGTCATGGGAAGCAAATAATTGTCATAGAAAAAAAAATTAATTGTGCTAGTTTTTAAGCAAATGTCATGGAAAAATAGTTGACATGAAAAAAAACTAATTGTCCTGAAAAAAAATAATTGTCTTGGAAAAAAAAACTAATTGTGTTAGTTTTTAGATACAAATGTCATATTTAGTATTGGGAAGAGGGAGAGAAACAGAGGGGAGGGAGAGAAAAAAAAGGGGGAGAGAGGGAGTAATTAGCACCGGTGGAGATGAAAAATATGGAGATAATCCAAGGGTATGATGCGTCTTCTCATTAATGATAATGATGTATTTTCTCTCATTAATGGCGTATTTTCCTCATTAATGATTTTCAGGAGATGATAGGGATGAGAAATATTGGGGATGATCCTTATCAGCCCTGGTTTGTATAAAATCACAATTTATTTCAAGCATATTTAGTTGCCAGGGCTGATAAGGATTGTCTCTGATATTCCTCATTTCTATCATCCCGTGAGAATCATTAATGAGGAAAATGCGTCATTAATGAGTGAAAAATACTTCATTAATAAGGAAATACATCATCCTCTGAGATCATCCCCATATTCCTTATCCCCACCAGCACTAATAACTCATTCTCTCTCCTCTATTTTTCTTCCCCCTTCCCTCCTTTTCTTCCAATTCTAATCATTTTTTCCAAGACATTTTATCTAAAAACTAGTACAATTATTTTTTTTTCAGGACAATTAGTTTTTTTTTAAATGTCAACTATTTTTTCCAAGACATTTGTATCTAAAAACTAACACAATTATTTTTTTTTCATGACAATTAGTTTTTTTTAAGACAATTTTTTTTTCAAGACAACTAATTTTTTTCCATGTTAATTATTTTTTCCAAGACAACTGTAACTAAAAACTAGCACAATTAGAAAAATAATACTAGTTGTTTTAGTTAATATACCTAAATGTGCTAGTTAATATACCTAAATGTGCTAGTTAAATTCCTAATTGTTCTATATGTCATAAAGGGAGGAGTGAATACGTATTGGGTGACAAGGATGGAGAGAATATGGGGTGGAAGATAAACGTACATAGAGGAGATGAGGACGTTGGAAACGAAAAAAAATAAAACACTTAATTAATGAGAATGCTGGATTAAGTACTAAGTTTTTGAGATAATTAATGAGGATGAGAGATGAGGGAATCTCTAAAATAATGATAAGAAATTCCGTTTAGTTTCACTTGCCAATTCATTAACGTCACTCTACTGCAGATTTCAATTATTATTTAGAGTTACACATATTCTTTAATCTTTGTCTAGGTGATTGGAAATGAAACAAAAGATTCAGATGTTAAATGAGATGATTTTTTCCCTTTTTATTAAAGAAGGTAACAAATTTGTTTAAATATTTTCAGGGTTTTTAAAAAAGTTCTCGAGGAAATTTATCAGAAATGATAACCGTCATCTATAATTTTATTATCTTTTGCCATCGCTAAACACAAAATGAACACATAAAATAAATAAGATAAATATATAAGCGATCAAAATGAACGCTTACAAACAAATAAATGTTACCATCTCTTGTTCAGATTTTTATATGCACATTCAATTTATTTTTATTGAACTTATTTATTATTTATTTAGCTTATGGTAAAAAATGACAAAATTATAGATGACAGTAATCAATTTCCAAAGTCTATTGAAGCGGTTCTCTGTCCATTAAATTTGAGCTATGGTCAAAAGACAGTTTCTTAGATCCATTGTGATTAAGTTTATTTGACCTAAGCCGTGAAATTTAGGGTTAAGTTGTTTCTAACATAAGTAATTAGTTCTATAAAAATTAAGTACCACTCGAAACGAAAAGATCATTCTTTACAAAATAAAAAATAGAGAAGAGAGGGATTACAAATTCCTAGCCACATGATTCAGATCAAAACTTTTTATAAACTTGTTTTTTGTTTTTTCTCTCATGCTTGACGCCTCTTCGGAGAAGAAAAACAAAAGTGAAAAAAAAAACTACTCAACCTAGCACCACCGGTGGAGAGAGACACCTCTCCTCTGCCACCATGTCTTTAAAATTTTCTCTCTAATTCTTTTTTGTCTCTTATTTTGTTCAGTTAGTATTTATTTTCTTAATTATTTTTTATTCTATTCTTCTCTTTTATTTTTTTTTCAATGATTTTCTAGTCATGTTACATGTTGTCTTTCTACTTATTTTTTATTCTCGAAATTTCTTTTCTTCTTTACTATTTTCTGACTTCTCTCCTTTCTAATCTTCTTTTCTCATATTCTCTCTTTTTTTTCCATAGATGGTTTAATAAATAATATCATTCATGATTACATTATAGTTTAGCGATATTCTCAAAAAAAAGAAAAAGAAAAAGAGTTTAGAGGTTGTTTTTTTCAGATTTCTTAACAACCGTGAAATGACTATCCTTATTCGATGCTGAAGTGACATTAAGAACAAGAAGTCTATGGAGAAAGAGATACTCCATGTTGGAGTTATTTCGAATCTTTATTTTCTTTTATTTTTATTTTATTTTAATTTTCAATAATTATGTATTGTAATTATAGTTTATTTTGATTTTATGTGTGTATTAATAGATTAGATTGTTTGGATTGATATTGTGTGTTGTAAATTAAGAAAGTGTACATGGATATGTAATATTTGATGTAAAACTTTTATTAATAGTATTTTTAGCCTACGGCCTTTTACCTCAAAAAAATAATAATAATAAAAATAAATTCCTAGCCACATTGCATTGGTGCTTCAAAAATAGTTGTGCCCATTACGGTGCCGAAATCTGAGACGACGAGACGTAGCAAGGTAAGTATGTATAAAACTAGAGAGATATTAGAGCTTGCCACCTATTTTGAATAAATTAAGAAACGAGAGTTATTTTTTTATTGTGCATTTTTTTTTTTTGCTCTTTAATTTTACCGTGCTTTCGTGAAAAGATATATGTATTGTTTGTACGATTGTACTTGACTTGACAACTAGTAGTAAGATCGGCAAAATACTTTAAGCTGCTGGCATTCATCCTTGTTTTACTATATAGTGTTTATTAAGCACTTTGTTAGATTTATTTAAGTTGGAACAAATACTATGAGGCACTTTTATTGCGGACCAATTACTGTCTTAACTAAAGTACCAAAGGAACGTTGCAAACAACATCTTTCACCTTTGATCCAAGGTAAGGTTTTTAAACCTGAGAAAGATGCTTGAAACGAAAGGATGCAAATAAATTTGGGCTCCCATGTTCGTTTGATTTAAAATATTATTAACGTAAAATTACTAATACTTCTATTTTATAAAACTTAAATCAAATAAACAAATGAATATTATATATAGTTTTACAGATTATAATTGGACTGAAAAGAAATAACAATTAACAACTACATTCAATAACTTTATAATATTCAAATAAATGAATTATTTAAAAACAATCGCTAATCCAAATATTTCATTATTTTACTTACAATTTAAATTAACAGTTATTTAAATTTAAATAACTAGTAGTCTAGTACAGTAGCATCGTTCCAAACGAAGTCAAATCGTAATACGTACCCATTGATTGTATCAAGGGATAATTTTTTCTGTGCCACCCAAAATTTGTGAAATCTAGCAATTGCCACCCGAAAGTTAAACCTTCTGTTTTTGCCACCCAAAAATGTGGTCACCCTTATGATTTTGCCACTTTGAGTAAAATTTTCTGCTATGTGCACCCAAAACTGTGTACCCAGTTTATTAATTAATCTTCCTTTACTTTGCCAATCTTAAGTTTATTTACTTTGGTTATAACCTCACATCATCGTGTTTACCCGCGATCTTCCCTTTTTCCTAGGTACTGTACGGCAGGATGATTCTTTTGGTTTCTTAAAATTTCACTTTTAACTGACGTTTTCTGGTTGATTAATTTAAACAATTTTATTAGTTTGGTATAATCTCCCCCTAGGTGCCTACCCAGAATAATTAGAAAATTAGAAAGCCATAATATTAAGAATACAAGCCTCGCTCTGATACCACAATAGGGTAGTAACGATAGGATCGACTTTGAAACTTCTGATTACTAATGAATACTGGTTCCAAAGTTTTTAAGAGGAAATGAGGAAATTTTATTGATATCTGGCAAATGATACAAGAGAAGAGGAGATGATTACTAAGTTGGGTGATGCCCTCTTAGTGAAACATCATACTGCTTATATAGAAGGAACGCTACCGGTTGGTGAGCTCGATAATTGAATGCGGGTGCGCATATGGGCCCCATCGTCCATTTCAATTATTCGTCTACCACAGTTGGTATGTCCTTAGCAAACTAGTGGGCATCTTTAGTACAATAATTGCCCAAAAAAAAAAAATAAAAACAAGCCACTCATTACGTGCCAACCCATGTGACAGTGAATAAAGAAAAAGAAAAGATGCGCACTACCGTTAGTGGCACCGAAAGCAAACACAATAATGTGATTCCCTTATAATGGTGGGACTCACTAATAGTAATGGCCTTGCTGGATCGATCGCATCTTTTGGTGAATTGCTAACAGCTCATCAATGTTATGATTAACTGGTCCTAGTGCAGTACTAGCCCAGTTGTCTTTGGATGCCTTCTGCTCTAGGCGAATCTTTTGCAAATAATTCAAGACCATGAGCCTTTCGATTTCATCGATGGTCCTTTGTATTTGCTCCTTATGAATTTCTTCAAGCCTAAGTAGCATGGTTCCTTCCCACTGAAAAGATCGTGGGTACATTGTTAGTAGGTCACCAGTTATTATTTCATAATCCCGAAGAGAGTCTAACTCTCTTCCTGAGGTTGCCCATCTTTCGGCTTGCTGAAATACTTGCCGGCTTCCTGGTCTGAACCCGGTTGTTGAACTTCCTTCATGGATTCTCATGAGGTTCCTCAGATGATCAAGCACCATTTTTCTGAAAAAGAAATAAAATTCACACTAAAATAAAAATTATAAGCAAACTAAAAATGTCAGTAGCTTTCCGTAGATTACTACCAGACAGTTCCTAAGATACAGGGTATAGTGGGTTTTTCCAGCGGTCCACCATGCCCGCTTATCGCCTTGCTCTAGAGGTTTTGAAAGAAAGGTTTTTCATCTAGCATATTATCAATATGCCCGATAATTGTTGCCAGATGCTTGATTATTTCCTCAGGAGCTCCTTTTGTTTCTTCGAGCACCTTTTCTAAGTCGGCCAATTGTTCATCAGCGAAATAGCAATTTCCAGTTTTCACCATATTTGCTGTTAATCGTGATAACGAATCAGCTAGCACATTCATTTTGCCATCAATGTGCTCGAAATTTACTTGCACTCCTGTTCCTGTAACAAAGTCAACGAAATTAATCCATCGGACTCTTGAAGGTTTGTTTTGTGCTGACTTGTTATAGAAACTAATTATGGCCTGGCAATCAGTTCTGAGAGTGATCTCCTTTTGATCCAGGTAGTGAATCTTGAGTGCCTTCATTGTTTCCATGCAAGCATAGATTTCTGCATCTATTGTGGATTTAATCACTGGGAATTTCCCGCTTGCATACGCACAAACTTTCTCCGTGTTTCGGGGGTCATGCTTTGTTTTCTTCCATTTGCATACTCCACCCCATCCTTCCATGCATCCGTCTGTTTCAAGGATGATGTAGGATCCTTCCGGAGGTAGCTCGAGATCTGGGAGCTGCTGCACCGCTTGTTTGACCTTTCTAATGATCTCGTAGTCTGAACTTTTGAGCCTTTTGTCACCGTGTTCGCTTGTTTTTGAGTATAATGGCCCAAGTAATGTCCCCAATTTTGGTATGTATGATCTGGCGTAGTTGAGAATGCCGAGCCATGATCTCATACCAGCCTTCTCCTTCAATTTTTCTTCATCGAAAGAAATGATCTTCTTGATTATGTGAGGCTGAAGTTTGATTTTTCTGTTTCCAATAACTGCACCCAGAAATTCGATTTCCTGTACAGCTATTTTCATTTTAGTTGGGGAAAGTACAAGCCCCTATTTCTCACAAATTGTCAGCATAGCCTCCAAGTGTTTGGCATGCTGTTCTTCATCTTCAGAAAACACCAGTATATCATCGATGTAGACTGCTATGAAGTTTTCCGTTCCCCGGAAGCAGTCGTCCATCTTTCTTTGAAAAATTGCTGGTGCATTTTTCAACCCGAATGGCATAACTAGCCATTCATACAAGCCATTTGGAACGACAAAAGCCGTCCACTCAACCGATTCAGGATCCATTGCCACCTGATGAAACCCACTTTTTAAGTCAAATTTCGAGTAAATTCGACTATTGCCGACTTTCTTAAGGATGGTATTAATTCCTGGCAAGCTGTATTGGTCTTTGTGGGTATTATCATTGAGAGTGCGGTAATTAAATACCATACGCTCCTTGCCTTTGATTTCAGCACCAGTCTTGGGATCTATTGATGTACCTGAGTTTACCATCATTGCCATGGTTCTGTGTCGGCTCTTACTGGGTCGTATCACGCCAATCTTGAGTAGCGCCTGAACATGCTTGTCAAATTGCTCTTTCATTGCTGGTGTGACATGTTTCAGGGGCTTGTCTTGGATCGTGATATCCGGGTTGATAATGTCTAACTTGCACTTAACCCGATTCTTTTCCCAGTGTTGGAGAGGATTTTCTCCAATATACCCTTGTTCTTTTAATCTCTCCAAAAGAGGTCTGAACCTTTCCTTGAATTTCTGTGATTCTTCACCACAAGAGTATGCAGTGATTCTCTGAATCTCAAAATATTCTAGCTCAGATAGCTCTAGTTCTTCGATTGCTGCTGAAGCTGCCACCTCAGCGTCGACTTTTGTCGCGATTGTTGTAACATTTTTATAAAATGTTACCATTTGGCCCTCAATCCTAAGCCCTCCTTGCATGGCTCGGATGAAATTGCAACCAATCAGCATTTGGATCCCATCCCTCTGCTCCATCGGGAATGCATAGGTGAAAGGGATACGAAAACGATTTTCTTCAATAGCCATTATTCCGCCTTTGAGTTTTTGGTTGGCTATTTGAGAAGAGTTAACCCCGTTGATTTGAATGGGATACGCACTTAGCTCCAAAGCTTCTTTTGGAACTGCATTCTGGTCTATGCAGCAAACTGTTGCGCCAGTATCCAAGATTGCTTGGATTTTGAACTTCTCAACCCCTGGTATTTCCATTGTCAGCTCAATATTATAGAGTCTATTTAAGACTCTTTTCCCTTTTCTTGGATCCGGAACTTGGGTACTAATGTATTCGTTTCTATCTGTCAGCATCTTGATTACTACTCCATTTTGTTTCTGGATATAGTTTTCAATTGCTTCGTCATCCGAATCTACTCCTTCGAGAATTGGCTTTTCCGGGGCTTTTCCTTTTGTTGGATCTCGCATTTCATCCCGATCCTTTCCCATCTCCAATTCTTCAATTCTTTCCTTTAGCCTTTGATTTTCTGCTAAGAGGAAATTTGTATACCCCATCAGCTCATTGATTAGGGTATCTTTGTTGTCATACTGGGGATTTGATTTTTGTATTGTTAGCCTTCTTCCCAGGTTGAATCTTGAACACATCGGGCAGACAGTCAGATGACATATACTGCAATGTGCTCTCATCTTTGGATTAGTCTGTTCTTTGCAGAACAGACACTTCATGAATTCTTGCGCCACTGGACTGTTATCCTCCCATTGATGCGCGTAGTTTTGGATTTCTTGAGGTACTGAGATCACTACCCGCCATGAGATTTCTTCATTTGTTATCATCATTGCGGTTTCGTATGGTACCTCATTTATACCAGCCATTAAAGAATGACCAGTACTTCCTTCCCCTTCAGAAAATGAACAGATTGCATCACTATCTGGTTCATTTTGATCTACCGAGAGCACATCCCAGTCGTCATCTAGATCTAGATTTTCGACTATGGCTGCTCTTGCAATGTTGCCCTTTTGTCTTGTGCAGTTGCGGGCAAAATGTCCTTCTTCTCCACATATAAAGCACTTGCATTTTCTTACTTTATCTGCATGCTTCTTTTTGAATACTCTGATGTGCGTGTCATGTGGTTTTCCTCGGTATGTCTTTGCCTTTCTAAGACCATATTTCTTGTTCTTTTGATAGTAACCTGGCACTGGTATGCGGCTACAGAATGAGAGATCTTTGAGGCTTCTTTGGAGTGCAACTCTCTTACATTGCTCTGCCAGGTACTGGTAGGTGAAATGTATTCTTGGAATAACTCCTACAGTATTGCCTGGGTATTTCTCAGTGAATGTCTTCTCAATTTCTCCACCAATGATCGGAGGCATTTTTCTGAAAAATTTTGTTGAGAGTTCAGGAGATATGTACATTCTTCCTGATTTTGCCGCTAAGATCTTATAATCGTTTATATAGTCGAAAAGGTCTTTCACATTGTGGCATGAAAGTCTCTCCAGGTCGTTGTACGCTCGATCTTGCTCTTCAGTGGACCCGGTTGTTGGGTCCTCCAACAGAAACATTCGTCTGATTTGTGATATTACATTTTGCGGATCATCGGCGATGTTCACTAGTTCTTCATATTCAGTGGGGAATGCCATTCTCCACTGAATCCAGGTCTTTTTCTCTGTTTCACCTAGGAGATTTTCGATGTAGTTGACCTTTGATTTGTTATCTGCCCAGTTTTTCTCATTTATCAGGTTGAGCGTGATTGATTCCCATCGGGAGATAACTTCTGAGTACAGCCCAATATCTTCTGGTAAAACCAGGATTGCGCCTTGACTGGCTTGGGCTGTTGGCAGATTAAACCTTTCGTTCATTTGCCTTGCATAACCGCCGCGGATATTGCCCAACCGTGCTTTTATCTCTGGGATTTGGGGATTCTGGGGTTGTCTTGAACCAGGTGGGTACATGGCTGGTCCCATGATTGGTTCAGGTGGTATCCTTGTGAGTGAAGATTCTGCGGTTGAGAGTACCGTCTCCACTTTCTTTTTGAGATTTTTGAATTGTGGGTATTCCATCTCTTCTACCATATAAACCGTTTCGAATAAATCCTCGTCCCACTTTGTTTTGGAATTTGGGGAACTAGCAGAACTAGCATCTTCCCCACCACCTTTCGCTAGAAGACTTAGCAAGTCTTCACCTCGGTTCGCCGGTGCATCTAATTGAGATAGGAATTGCACCGTAGAGAGTGTCTCATCTTCATCTGACTCATCCCATTGACAAGTCATCATGAGGGCTTGTTCCTCAAACCACTCACTTTCTGCATCAATGGTTTCTAGCCAATTAAACTCTGTAAATGTCATTTGTACGAGTTCATCTTCGCTATCTAGCTGCTCAATAGCAAACCATTGATACGGGTTTATTGGTTCCATCATTTCAACTGTTGGTTCAGCTTGTTCAGCCTTTAGTATTGCCAAGAACCATTTCCCTAATAAGGAACCATCATCTTGCTCAGTCCCATCATCTTCACTGAATTCCTCAGGGTCTGAATATATTTCTGAGAATTCTGGGTCATCTTCGAATGGCCAATCATCATCTATTGTGAGTAGATTGATGAATTCTTGTTCGAGTTCTTCTTCATCCTTTTCTCCATGAATAGCTTCTTGTTCGGAGGTTGTTGTTGCATATCCCGAAAAACTGACAGACAATGAGACGTCTGTCCTTGCTCGAATTCGTGCTGCTTGGGGATTCTGAACTTGTGAGATGACAGCTGGTCTCACAAGCCACTGCCTTCCACGGAGTTCTGTGGTTGTACGTTGCGAGCCAGGGATGGCCCGAACTCCTCGACTTGCCAGGTGGTCCGCCACGTTCTGAACATTGTATCTGAAATTTGTGTGGCTTGTATTGGACAGTCGCCCAATTAGAGACCTTGAGAGTAAAAGGTTACTCTCTCCACCTTGCCATCCTTCATACCCGTGAGTTTGAATCACCAGTTGAATGTGATCTCTAAAGTCACGGATACTTAAAGTCATATCTGGAGCAGTATATGCCAACTGCGTTCCAGATGTAAGATCCATCTCCATAGAGCTGATGACAGCTCTATCATCTCGCCATCTAGTGTCTCTGATTAACACTAGTGCATTTACACCTGCACTTCGCCTGTGCAGTGTGTACAATCGAACCATAATTAGTCCGATATGCAGATGTTGGAGCCCTTCTTGCAAAAGTCTGTTAAAACTTTCTTCAGAGATGAACGGTAGCTCCACTTGCTGGCCATCTGTGACCAACGTTCTTTCATCCGAGTAATGTTGGTATACTCGGTGCCTACTCTCTGACCATCCAGCTTGGTACAAAGTTTCTGCTGGGATTTGCTGTGCTCGTCTGTATTGGGAGATGTTGAGCTCAGCATCAGGATTCATTTGTGACTCAAGGCTTCGCTGGTACCGTCGAGATTGACCAGGGAGCCTCCTTTGAGCCTCAAATCTAAGTCTGGATCCAAGGCGATAGCCACGGATCTGATCTTCAACAGTGGGGGTTTGATTTGTGTCTCTTTCTGACACTGATGGTCTTGCTGCCTCTGTTGTTGTTTGCGTTCTGCTCATGCTGCCTTCTTTTTCTCGGCTTCAAATATTTCTTTTGGGTTTTTGAACACAAAAAGTTTGCCTTTCGGTTTTGGTACTACCGGCTTACTGGGCTCTCCTAAGCTCAGCTTCTGAAGTTGTTGCTGGATCTGGTCTAGGGAGTCAGTCAGGTCGTCAGGTTGAGTGCCTTCTTTCCCTTTCACAGCCTCGAGCCTTCTGACTGCTACCTTCAGATCCTCGATTTGTTCAGTCAATTTAAGCAACAATTGTATGATTGTGTTATTTTGCTTAAATTGGACTTCTGTTGTTCTTCCGGTTATGTCCTGTGGCTTGACAAAACCGACTGCCGGTGAATGGATTGATTCGGTTGCTTTGAGTGCTTCTCTGTAAATTGTGCTGTTCGCGCTGAGGCGCCAATCGCTCATAGGGAAAATAAAATTTTTATAAGGATTTTTAGAATTTCTACTGGTTTATTCTTAAATGACTTTTATTTCAAAAATATTCTAGGTCGGCCTTTTCAGGTTTGATTATACCATCTGGTTCTTCTTGGGGACAATTCTTGGGGTTCATGTAGCACTTTTATATGGTCATAGTGGCATTTATAGAAGAATTAATTTTTGAGTGGCATTTTCACAATTTCCTTCTTTTGGAGTGGCATAAAAACAATTTCCCCTTGTATCAATCACAATATGATCGATACCTTCATTGAATTTTTGTCACCTTTCCTCTGAATCCCTAATTGTGAGTTTGTCGCCTTCAAAAAGCATCAAAGATTATCTGTCTCCTTCCACGTGACATCAGGCGCAAAGACATATCTCAGCGCGCCTTGCAGGCTTGCACATATCCTTCTCTGTTCTTTCCACGTAGCTCTTCTTCCCTCTCCAGATGGCTTCATGCATGCCTCCCTTCCTCTCTATTTAATAACCCCAATTTATGATCACTCAAATCAACCCTCAGAGTTGCACCCATCTCTCCATTTCATAACCCTTCTCTAAACATAGCCTCAATGGCCTGTGCTCAAGCTTTTTTACCTGTTCTGCTTCTTATATCCCTTGCTTCTGTTGCTTTCTCCTTCCAAAATGGCAATCCATGTGATTGTCAATCGAGTTGTAGTGAGTATAAAGGGGAGGCGCATGCGACTTGCATGAGGATATGCAAGCAGATATGCAGTGAAGAGGCCGGTATCAAGCCTGAGAATCCAAGAAGAGGAGAAAGAGAAGAAAGGCATAATCCCTATTTCTTCGGCAAGGAAAGGTAGTATGATGTAATATGTAATATGTGATTCATTTGACTAATGACTATTAATTTCAGTTTTTACATGAATGATTCATCATCAAGGTTGCATGTAGATATTTCTCAAATAATGAAGGTTGCATGTAAATTTTTTGGCTTGAAATTTAGAAGGTTTATTTTTTTAATACAACTGTAATAGTTTGCATGCATTTTCGGATAAATGTAAATTAATTATTAATTAATTCTTCACTTTGTAGCAAAATCTCATCTATATTAATTTTTATTTTGCACTAACTTGGCGCCAATAAAAATAAATGCGAGTTCAAACACATATTGAAGGACAAAAGTAGTGAAATTTGTTCTGACCTATTTCTCTCTCTAAAGCTCAAACTTGAGGGGGCAATTAAAAGCCAAATGATTTTTTTTTTTTTTTATAGGTATTGGCATGTTGCAAAAACAGAAGGAGGGAATTTCAGAGTGCTTGAAAATTTCGCAAGGAGATCAAAATTATTGAAGGGGATTGACAAGCACCGTGTTGCAATTCTAGAGACAGAGCCACGGACCTTCGCAATGCCGAGCCACCTAGATGCAGATGAGCTTTTCTACGTCATGTCAGGTAGTAGTCTACCTAGTTTTGTTAATTTATGCAAAAATCTGTTGTCATTAATAAGGAAAGCACCGTGTCCTTAAAAAAATTGACAACACAGAAAATTCACTTTTACCGTCAGTATGTAGCTTTGATGATCTATATTAATTGTTCAATTAAAATTCATCATTTGAATTTGTTGAATTCTCCCGATTAATTGAAAACAGGGGAGGGAACAATCAGCATCCTGTATCAGGAAAACAGAGAGACATATGAAATTAGACAAGGAGATATCATGATGATACCGGCTGGCTCGATCATCTATCAGGTCAACAAACATCAAACAGAGAGGTTGCGAATTGCAATGCTGTTGTGTCCTGTTTCAATGCCGGGACATTTTGTGGTAATTCGCTAATTTTCCTTTTTACTGTATTTGTGCGTCTTTTAAGGAACTGTATTATACTAAT
>JAMFTS010005471.1:0-27135 GCA_028095005.1 Rhynchospora pubera
AAAAGAATCTCCTTCGAATACCCTCGAGATGCTTAATAAGCCAAGGTGGTAATTTGAGGACTTGCATATAGTGTAGAGGAAGAGCTGTGAGGACAGATTTTACAAGGATGAGTCGTCCTCCTAATGAAAGAAATCTTGCTTTCCATCCATCCAGTCTTCGCTGAAAAGCAGTGATTAGAGGTTGAAAGTGGATCTTTCTGGGACGTCGAATAGACAGAGGTAAGCCTAAGTAAGTTATAGGAAGGTCCTTTTGTCGGCATTTTAGAATAGAAGCAATTTGGGATAAGGCTGAATCATGGATTGAGATTGGAACGAAAAGGCATTTAGCATCATTAACTCGTAGCCCCGACAAAGAAGCAAAATTAGAGAGAACCTCCGAGACAATAAGAAGATTTCGTGGATTGGCCTCCATAAGTATGATAGTGTCATCAGCATATTGTAAAGCTCGAGGGGGAATTAAGATTGGCCCAGTGATAAGTGAGGAAGCATTATTGAAGAAGCATTGCAGTGCATCTGCAACCAGAATGAACAGCAACGGTGATAAAGGATCGCCCTGCCTTAAACCCCTCTTGTGTTTGAAAAAAGAAGAAAACTCTCCATTGACTTTGACTGCTGATGAGGAGGAACAGAGAATTTGTAGGACCCAGGAAATCCAAGCCGGTGGAAAACCTCTCTCAATAAGGACATTAGTGAGAAAGGTCCAAGAGACAGTGTCAAAGGCTTTGGCAAAGTCTACTTTATAGAGGATAGCAGGAATCTTATTTTTGTGGTAGAAAGAGATGAATTCTCGAGTGATCATGTAAGAATCCATGATGGATCGTCCTTTGGTAAAGGCAGTTTGAAGCGGGCTAACAAGTGCTGACATATGGGATTGTAGTCGATTTGCCAAAATTTTTGTGATAATTTTGACAAACGTATTAATGACACTGATGGGCCTGTAATCAGAAATTTCCGTGCAAGCGTCCTTCTTTGGGACTAATGAGATATTAGCCTTGTTAAGCTCGAACAAATCTAAAGTACCTTCTTGGAAAGCCTTTAAAGCACGTAAGAAGTCAGGCTTTAAGATATCCCAAAATTTCCTATAAAACTCAATTGGAAATCCATCAGGGCCGGAAGTTTTGCCGGAGGGGAGTTGGTTAATGGCTTCAAGGGTCTCAGTCTCCGAAAAAGGAAGGCTTAAGACAGAGAGATCTAAAGCAGGACCCAGTTTGCCTGTAAGATCAAATGGGGGAGGCTGAGGCGGATTCGTTCCTAGGATGTTAGAGAAGTGTCCTAAGAAAGCAGATTCAATTTCAGAAGGAGTAGAAAGGACATCCCCATTCAAGCAAACAAAATCAATTGAATTGATGACTCGCCTAGAGGAGGCAACTGCATGGAAAAACTTTGTGTTTTTATCACCAAGTTTGAGCCAAGTGACACCACTTCGTTGTTTCCATTTTTCTTCTTGATCTTGTATTAAAGTGAATGCATGCTCTCTTAGTGCGATTCTCAAAGCGAATTCAAAGGTGGACAATGTTCTGGACTCTTCAAGCAGATCCAGGAATTTTATAATCAGTTTTGTGCGTTGCAAGTAGGTATTGTGGTTAGAATACTTGACATTGGCCCACTTTAATAGTGCTAGCCTGACAGCTTTGAGTTTCAAACAGAAGTTCAACGCCGGATTCCGGTGAAAAGGAGTTCCTAGCCATGCATCTGAGACCACTTGTGTGATGTCAGGTGCTCTAAGCCAAAAGGTCTCAAGTTTGAAAATCCTCTTCTTTTTAATTTGTTGGGGATTGATTGTTAAAAGGAGTGGGGCATGGTCAGAGGTAGTAGCAGGGAGATCAGAAAGAGAGTGGAGTAGTGGAAGGGTGAGCCAGTCAGGAGAGAGAAAAGCTCTGTCAATGCGAGAGAAGCACGGAGTGGGTCTCTTATTTGACCAAGTAAACTGCCGACCGGAAAGGGGAACTTCGAAGAGGTTGGCATTAGCAATGAAAGAATTAAAGAGGAGAAATGTTGACGGATTTCTTGAGGTGCCAGTTGAATCTAGAGGATCACGGAGTAAATTGAAATCACCTAATAAGATCCATGGCAGTGTTGAAAGAGCTCTAACAGAAGAGAGTTCGTTGAGAAATAAGAACTTTAGACGGTCATCAATAGGGCCATAAACCACCGTTATCATAAAAGAAAAGGTTCCAAAGGAGAGACAAGCCGTAGAAGAAAACGTGTTATTTTGGGTAAAAGAGCAACCGAATTGGTCAGACCAAACAATAAGGATTCCACCTTTGGATCCATTTGCATCAAGAGAAGTAAAAGAGTTGAATCTAAAAGAGCAGACATTACGAACTTTAAAAAAGTCACAAGAAGACCACTTTGTTTCTTGAAGACAAAGGATATTACAACTACTATCACGCACCGTGTCTTTAACAACCGCACATTTATTGAGATCAAACAAACCACGAACATTCCAACATAAAGTTTTAATAAAAGGAAATACCATTAAAGTAAAAGGATAATAATTAGCGAAACAATTGCTAATGATATGAAAAACCAAGATAAAAGAAAGAGAACTAGGTAGAAGTCTCAGAATCAGTCTTGTCTGCTGCGACTGAATTCTGCAGCAAGCCACAATATCCTTTTAGCGTCTGTTGTTCTTCAAAAGTGAGAGTAGCAGTTGTCATCAATGAACGATCAAGGCCAGCCTCCTTGATGGCAGCTTGAAGGGCTTTCTTGGAAGGCGTAGATCCCCGTGCCTTCCTCTTTGCACCAACTTCAAAACCATGCAGTAATTTATTCGGTTTGGGTTTACGACTGCTGCGGCGGGGCTGCGACGATAAGTTGATGCAATTCTCTTCCGATGATGAAGAGGCAGTGAAGATGAGTTTTTTAGCACTCCTAGGGTTTCGACGATCAGATGGTGAAATAAACCTAGGTGGCAACAGTGGAGGATGAACAGTGGGTGAAGGGGAGAGAGAATCAGTTACTACTGGCACAAGAGGCAAAAATGACTCAGGATCTGTGTCAATGTATTGTGGAACTGCTGGAACTATAGGAACAGAGAAGTGCTGTGTATCCGTGGTAATGGGTTTCCAAACTACCAGAGCCAACTCAAGAGAATTGTGTGAAGGATTCTCCATTATCTCCTCATCTCTGTGCGTTGGAGAAATGAGCACTGGAGAAGAGGCGTTAGTCAAATCCTCATCTATGTGTGCAGGAGAATTGAACATAGGGAAGGTCGGGCTGTTCTCTGATTTTTCTATATCAGGAGAAAAAATCAAAGGACAATCATTCAGCCCATTAGGACTCTTAGCCTGCCGAGAGCTCATAGCAGGCCCAGAAGAAATTGTTTGTGCAAGCCCAGTATTATCTGCCATAAATTTTCCCCCCGAGTCAGCCGCAGTGGCAGTGACAGAAGCGGAATCAATGGTACAATTACGGCTATAATTAAGTGGGTGCGATTTGTCACGTAGCATCGCCAGGTGAACTTCCAAAAGAGGCGGGGGAGGAGGAGAAGACGACACAAAATCTGCTCCCATTGAAGGAAAGCAATCAGGTGAGGAAAATGGTGAAGTGGCACGGGTTTGTGGCCTCACCGCTGAAACAGGGACCTGCAGAAAGTTCTTACCAAAAGTTACCAAATTTGTGGCCTCACTGCTGATGTGGCACGAGTTTGGTGCTGGATTGGTGCCCGGATCAACTGTGGCCGAGACACTACAAAATTTTGTGCCATTGGCGTCAGGCAGAACGAAGGCACTGCTACCCCGGCATTGTTGTTGCCCTTTGGAAGTATTGTGGGACCAGGACTGGCTGACAGGGAAGCCTGTTTTTGTGTCAAATCCCAGTAAGGAGATTTCTCGAGGCTTCTTCTGAAGTCGTTTTTGCTTGACGAAGGCGGCATTGATTCCCATGCTTTGTATGCAATCTCAAAATCCACCGAGACAGAATGGTTGAGAGGCTGAGTAGCTTGAGTGGAGAGTGGAGGGAGCTTACGGAAGCGCTGATCCACTTCTTGAAAATAGGCCCTGGTAGGAGTGGGGTCAAAAGGAGTGGTTGCCATAACCGGTTCCTCTATCCAGCTTACCACCTCAAACTTTATTGGCTTTTGTAGAAACCGATCAGTTAAATTAGCAGTACAGGGTATCTCATCTAGTTTGTGAACTGCAACCAGAACCCTTAGTTTCTCTAGGCTTGTGACTCCTTCAAACGGAGTGTGTTCCAGTAATAGCCCAAACCGACTAATTAAAGGGATTAGATGTTGAGAATTCCATGCTTGTATGGGGACTTCCAAAAGATCAATTAAGACCTTGAATCGATAACTAACTGGGACAGTGTCAATAGCAGGGCTCCAAGAATAAGGCACAAGACCAATCGATTCAAAATTATTTTTGAAAGAAGAGAGAAAGAAGGTTCTTTCCTTGTCTTCAGGAATTAGAAAGAGATACCTATCAGCATTTAGGTGAATGAGAGGGTACTTAACCTTCGTGTTGGTGATCATCATCAGTGCAGCTTGAATCGAAGAGGAACAGAACCTACCCGGCTTGAGACGACCATCTAAGACAACTCCTCTTGTGAGGTAGCGGAGGTCATTGATGTTCTCAAAAGATTGAGGTAGAATGACATCAATGCTGCGAGGTCGATTGCGAGGTAGTTTGTCCTGGCCAAGGTTGCCTCGAGGCAGGAGCGTTGATTTAACCTTGGGTTGCTGTAGTTTTGGACATTCAGTCGCTCCATGGCCCGGCTTGAAGCAGCGAGCACAGGCTCTGATCGGGGCTCTGCAGGTAGCGGAGGAATGTCCTCTAACCAAGCAGGTGTAGCATCTATTCCTCCATCCTGGTTTTGTGTGATCAGTTGGGTGGAGGAAGAGTTTGCCGGTGAGACAAGGATCAGTTTCGTAGGCTTTTTTGGTTGCTGGATCTGTTGAGTACCAAGCAGTGAAAGGATCTGTAATAGGTGCATGGCTTGACATGGCTGGAAGAGACGAGGATTTAAAAGGTGGAGCAAGAGAAGATTGATTGAAGGATTTAGAGAGCTGGGGTTGGAAATTTGTAGAAAGGTTGGAAGAAGGAAATGGTAACAGATCAGGAGAAGATATGGGAGATGGCTTGGTGAACAAGCGCTGGGCTAATGGGGGTCTTGGCTGTTTTTGCTGCTTGGTTTTTGTGCGTTGAGAAGTAGGGGTTGGCTTGGTACGTCTGGTCACGGTGGTCCATCCATCGCAGGTGGAGAGGAGAAACCGTCTCCCCATGATCTATTTTCTTCTTCCTCCCCAAGAGTTGTAACCTTTGTCTTTGAAAAAGTCTTTAAAATGTTAGTTTTGGACAACACTAATAATAATTGGTACAAAACCGCTTTTTCATCTTGTTAAGTTGCCTGAACAAATACAGTTAGTACTCTTTTTTTTTATAGAACTAAAAATGAAATATATGTGTAATTTCAACTATATTTTCGAATCATGATTTAATGAAGCAAAATCTATATTATGACTGCAAAGCAAAACAAAATTGTTTTCAGCCATAATTATAACAAGACCTATGTAGTAATAAGTAAATGACGTTATGTTATATTTCTTTTGTTTGCCTCTTTTTTGTTCTTTAATTTTTTTTTTCCAATTTCTAAGTGATAAGACGATTGCCCTTTTTTGACAATTTTTTATTTTTTACTTCTATTTTCTATTAATGTAATTCTTTAATATTTAGTAGGCATCATTACCCTGTATATGCATTGTCCTTGTATAATGTCTTAAGTATCAACTCTCAGTTTGCTCTTTGCAGTAATTTTATCTTGTAGGTCCAATATTAATTTTAAATTGCAATGTAACTACAGTCAATATGTTTATGATAATAAGGCTTAACTCTCATTTTTTCATTAATATATCCTGCCTAGTTCCACCGGTGATAACAGCCTTTTGTTCTGGAAAAATATACGAGAGCCTCTCCCCCAAAAAAAATATAGTTCCAGAAAAAAAAAAACCCCAACTAACCAAGTAAGACCCCATAAACAATACCAATTTTTGTTTCAGCCATTGCTCGAACTGAATGTGATTTAAGTCAAATATAATGAAATTAATAATTGAGAAAAGCACAGTATCAAATAGGGACTTAAGCATGTGAACGCATAATCAGATCTTCGAAATAATTATGTCATATTTGAACTCAAATCAAAACTCTTGCATAAACGTGTAATCTGGTTTTAGTCTATCCACAATCACATTAAGGTTTTAAGTATAAATCAGGGATATACTCAATACCTGACATGATTTCATATGAAAATTGAAAACAAAAAACTAACAATAGTCAACCGTTGCAATTATTGCAATTTTGATCCCTCCAAATCAAACATGAGAAATGATGTTGCATTCGGGCTTGATTTGAAATTAATAAAAGAGAGAGAGGGAGAGTGGAAAAGCTCACCATTCACCCATGGGTTTTGAATTTGCATATAAGCACAATCAAATCAACCCGTCACCTGTCTCTTGCCAAATGTCACGCACTAGCCACGTGATGTGCTCGCCTTGCTGTTGAATTCACCAGACCACACAACCATCACATCCTTCGAACTAAAAAGATTCAGCGGTAGCCGGTAGATCCGAAAGGGCGAGGAAGAGAGAAGGGCGGGTCAAATAACAAATTCACCATGGGTTCTGGTACGGTGTTATAGCACAAAAGGAAGGAAGGAGAGTGCGGTCGCTAAATCAGAGTGAGGGGATTGGATCTGGAATCACTGCTAACCTTAAAAGGTCGGTAGAGTGTCGATTTATGATCTGAACCGTTAGATTTAATTTCAACGGTTAAGGGAATTCCGTGTATGTAACTAGATTGATAGATCTAAAAAATTGTTAACGTCGAGATTAGATCTAACGACTCGGATCTAATATTGTCACTTTACCAATCTCAAAAAGTTGATAAAGGATACGATTGGATCTGGAGATCGGATCGGTACAGACGGGGCAAAATCACGGATCCCTTTTCAACTAGCAAACGGGTACTCCGACTGGATTGGATGATGTAATGCGAGAGACATGAGTGATTATTATATTATATTATAATTATAATCGTAAAATTAACTACGAAATTAAGGATGTGTTTGGTAAGTGTTAATAAGTCTTATTTCGAATAAGACTTACTCGGATGAAATCGAATACGTTTTGAATAAGTTTTATTTCAAATAAGAGCTTATTCAATCTCTTATTCTAATACCATCATTGTATTAGAATAAAGGGTGTGTTTGGATGAGCCGGAAATAGAGAATAGAAATAAGAAATTTCAGTTTGCGTGTTTATTATTATTCTTGTGCAACCCAAACAACACAATAATAAAGAATAAGAGCCCTTATTCCTATACTAACAAAACTATGGTATAAGAATAAGAAATAAGGATAAGCACGCAAACCGAAATTTTTTATTCCTATTCCCTATTTCCGGCTTATTCCGTTGTATCCAAACACACCAATGAATAAGGAAAGTGAATAAGAGTGAGAAGAGAGAAACTATGTGCTTATTTTAATTTTTTTTATTCAAAATATTATTCAATGTGCATCCAAACACATCCTAAGGGTCACACCCTAAGGTTTCTTTACCGATATTTTTTGGAAGTGCGGTGAATAAGAGTAGAATAGTTTCTTTTCAAGGACAAAGGAGGTGAATAAGAAATGATGAAGAATTGTTTATTCATGAATTAAGAGTTGTTGTTTGAGTGGTTAGTTAAGAATAAGAACAAAAAAATATATATAAAATAATGATTTGCTATTGGATGGTTAGCTTGTTCCAATCTAGTTTTAATATTTTATTGGAATAAGAACAAGAGTTCGAATAAACTATTCTGCTTGTTCTAAAATGTGTTTGATAACTCTTAGAATTAGCAATTCCAAATAAGATCTTATTCGAAGAGTTCCAAATGTTTCACCAATTTGATAAAAAAATTTTGGTATTTTTATAATTTAACTAAATGAATTAAATAACTAAACTGACCCCAAATTAACCATAAGTACAAAGTTTAAACAAGTTGGCAATTTCTAAAGATTTCAGTGAATATCAACATGTTCTAATTTAACTCGTTCGTTTCATGGTAAAGATCTCTTTTATAATCCACTATTGAGTTGCATTGATTACCACTTAAGTTGATTTTATTACTTCAATCTATGTGAATTCTCTAATTAATCTTCAAGTTCTCAATGTTACAGTTATTCAAGTTGATGATATGAATTATAAATGACAACAATAAATTTAATTTTTTTTAATCTTGATAATTAACAAAAATATTAATTATTCAAACAAGATTAGCATGCAAGATAAATGATGATTAAATTCTGCAAATCATAGATAAAAATTTATCAACTTAATTGCATATGTGTATGTTACTGGAATATAGCACATGACTTGATCCAATGAAATATATATATTGATTGTGTTATGTGTTACTATTTATTCTATATGAGTTTGATTCTAAATTTAAGATGATTCAGTTTTTTCACACGAGGATTGGTTCGATTAATATTGTCTAACGCTAATTTCTGATAAGGCTGCAATACAGACTCTATTTAAGTTCACATGAACCGTATGCCACTCATTAGTAAACCTAATGATTGATGATATCTATTAGGTCGCTTGATGAAATTGGAGTGTATAAACGCAAACTAGATGATTAAGTCTAGATCACGAAACGTATAATATGTAAAAAAGACACATTCATATCTTGGATTATACAATGATATCATGAGACATAATAATTAAAACAAAGAAATTATATATTTCTTATGCATGATTGAAATACAATAAAAATATAGTATTTATTTATGCCAATTGGGAATCATAACGTGTTGCTAGATAATTTATTATTATTGAAAATAAAATGGTGATTTAATTTCCATGGCCAACATAACATAAATTCTCTAAGAGTTACGCAGTACAAAACTTAACCAATATTGCATTATATTTAGTTTATTTGTATTAGAAAATACAAAATATGATAAATTGAATAATTAATTATAAACCGTTATGATTAATTATTTTAAGGAATCATATGAAACTAAATTAATGTAAAATCTAATCCATTAATAATTATCTAGGAGTTTGATATTTATTTTTGTCTCAACTCAATTAATATAATTATGAAAATTTCATTAATTAATATGGGTAATTACTATTCACCATCCACATCTAACAGCGCCCCCCCCCCCCAAACCTTGTCTCCTTTTTTCTCCCTTCCTTCTACATCTCTCCTTCCTCCTTCGTCTCATCATCTCTTTCTCCTTCGTGTGTAGCTCATGGCGTGCCGTGGCATCATCCCTCTCTCGGTCTTAGATCACTTTAAGCTTTCCGCATCTCCTTCTCATCAACTTCTACAAATGCGAAGGCCATGTCTCTGGCCGTCGTGTCCTAGATCTTGCCTCTCCTTCTTTCTCATGCTCTCTTGATCACATCTGTAGCAATGGCGCCTATGCAAAACAAATTAGATTATAAAGTTTGGTTATCATAAATATTTTCTTAATTTGCATTAAGGATTAGATTATTGAAGAAATTTAGGACTTGATTTCATCGTTTGTATGGTTATTAAAACGTCATATTGTGACTGTGTTTAATTGGACACATAACTCAGGTTAATTAACTTTTTATGGTCATTAACAGAACTAAAACGTCATATTACCACTACATCTAACTGAATACATAACTCAGGTTAACTCATCTTTTATGGTCATTAACATAACTAAAATATCATATTACGACTACATCTAACCGAATACATAACCCATGTTAACTCATTTTTTATGGTCATTAACAGAACTACAACGTTATATTATGAGTACATCTAATGAACATATAACTCAGGTTAACTCATCTCTTGAGGCCATTAACTGAACACAACATCATATTATGACTACATCTAACTGAACACATAACTCAAGTTAACTCATCTCTTGAGATCTTTAACCGAATACAAAAATCTATCCATTTGATGACTCTTACTTGAAATCATTATGACATTTCCTTGTAGTGTCTGTATTTTTATTGAAATAATAATAATAATAATTAAAAATTCCTTCTAGTAATTTTCTTTTTCTGTTGATATCACATTGAGAACCGAACTTCTCATTATATTTTAGTAGTAAATTGACAAAAATTGCCAGCCTAAATGACCGACCTTGCACTGTTGCCTTTTGTTCTGTCTATACTGAACCGGCGTCGGAAAAATTTTGGGCCAAATGGTTTCATCCTAAATGACCAACCTTGCACTGTTGCCTTTTGCATTTTACTAGTTTTTATTACATCCAACCAATTAAACCATCCATCTCATATATTTATTAGTTTTTAGAACACAGCAAAGCAGGCTGTTGCCAGGTCCAGAGGGATCGGAGAAAGAGAGGCTGGGTAGGAGGTCACATGCGCTTGCGCAAGAAAGGCCAATCATAGATAGGAGGAAAGTAAGGAGGCGGTGGGGGTGAGGTTTAACCTCCGTAAGCAAAATTAAAATCTAACTCTTCAATTTATAATGTAGATCATTAATTATTGACTTCAAATCTTCGCCGCTTTGCTTCTTCGAAACTGGATGAAAAGACTTTGCTTGCAGAATTTGATTTTTGTTTTGACATTCGAATTTTCATCCCCTTTGAATTTTTGCACGGAAGAGGGTGATCAGAGGAGGGAAGCGGTTATCGGATCAGGGTAGAAGGTGCCGAGATCACGGATCCGTTTTCGTGGGCTTTGCTGCCCTTGCCCTTACCCATTTGTTGGTTTTTTAAAATTTTATTTTGAAGGAAAATTGATAATTCTGATTGTATGTCATGCTATAATAATTCTGATAATTTATTTTGATCTTAACTACTAGCAAACATATTTTGCAACAATCTAAACTAATTATCCATTTATATACACCACGCAAATCATTAAATCACATCGCAATACAGCACTAAAATCATCAAATCAAATTGTAAGATACAAAAAAATCAATTAAATTATCAAATTGCCAAACACCAAACCAATCATCAAACTAAATTGCAATACACCACACAAATCATTAAATCAAATTGCAGTGAAGTAGTTCTCCATGGATCTCCTTGTTTTCCCATCCAACTCTAGTCTGTTCCACCATTCTGAAGATCCATATATTTGCCTGAGTTTGGTAATTTCATACTCACAGCTTATTGGTAAGCTCACCAAATTTGGACACTCTTGGACTCTGATATTCTCAAGTGATGGAAATTTTCTCGGGCTACAAATGCTCACCAAATTCTGCAAGTCCGTCAATAGAACTGATCTTAATTTTGGAAACTCAATGTTTTCTTCAACCTCTTCGTTAGTTTCCTTCGTATCTTCATTGATTGTGATTTGACTTGCCTCGTCAACTGGCATTTCTGCTTCTACTTCTCCACATGTGCCATCTCTTGTGTTTTGCATCACATGCGCCCCCTTGGCCGTATCTGCTATTATGTGCACCATTCCATTGCACCGGGACACAACGAGTTTATCAAGTGATTCAAGCCTTGCAACCCAATTGATATTTTCTAACTTGGGGCACTCGTAGATTGTCAGTTCCCGAAGCTTCTTGAAATAATGTGGCAATGATTTAACCAATATGGTGTCGAGACTGGGTAACTCCCAAAGAGTTAACACCTCCAACTTAGACACTACTCCCTCGTCTTGATCCATCACCAGTTCAGTTAACTTGGGGCATGATTCAATGTAAAGTTCCTGAAGATGTTCCATTTGATTGAAATCGGTGACATGAATGGATTCCATAGCAGGACAATTTCTTAGGCTCAATCTATGTGTTGATTTTGCCAAAGGATGTGTCTTCTTCAACTTCTTTAAAACATCTTCCGTACAAATGGTAATACCAAGAAAATTTAGCTCTTTCAGTTTATCCAAATTTAGGTCAGATACATCACGGATACCATAGTTGCTCCGAAAAAGATTAAGAACCCTTAACTTCAATAACTTAGAACAATTATCATAAGTCTCCTCGAGTTCTTCTGTTAGACTTAAGTCAAGATATCTTAACTCCTTCAAGACCCAAAACCTTCTGGGTAGTTTTGAAATTGGTGTCTTGCTTAGGTTCAGATGTTGCAAACCGGTGTAATGCATCACATTCAGGAAGCTCTTTTATACCAGTGTTTGAGAGATCAAGAACTTTGAGATTAGTCATGAATCTAAAGAATTTAGAGCCCAATACTTTTAAATTGGGATTGTTTTGGAGCAACAAGGTCTCAAGGTTCATACACTTGGGTGAAAAAGAAAGGTCTACAATGTCATTAGACATGAGTGATATCCTCTGAGGTCCATCCCATTGCTCGATTTCAGGAGCATGCTCCAGGTTCTTACCAGATTGTATGAGAAAATTGGTCTCCTGATTTGCTAGCCATTGTCCAAATTGACGGAGTACATTATGTAACCTTACCTTTAGTCCGGAATTTGTTTCTTGGAGCAAGCATGCTGATTTCAGCTTTTTTATAATGGTGAAATTACCTTTCCATGGCTCATTTGGTGGTATGAAACCTTCAGCAATCCAGTACTCCACAAGCTGCTCTTTCCTGATTGAACTATGTTCAGGGAACAAAGTACAGTACAGAAAACATTTTTTGGTTGTTGCATCGAGCTTATCGTAGCTATACTTCATCGGCTGAAAGATCTCGTCAGCACCTCCAATTTCTGATAGACCTGTGTTTATTGCCATCATAGCATCTCTCCAATCATTTGGGTTCTTTAGCCCAGCCACAGCCCGGCTTGTGACATGGAGAGCAAGTGGAAGGCCTTGACAGCTGATTTGGATAGCCTCAGCTCGCCATTTGATGGAGTAACTAGAATGAATGGAACGCTGAGCATCAGTACTAAGGTTACTAAAGAAGAGATCCATGAAGCCTGGTTATCTAATAATTGCATTTTGATCAGGCTGTGTTGGGCGCCCATCTGGATACAGACATCCTCATCTCTAGAGGCGAGAATGATCTTAGATCCGTTGTCGGTATTAGGTAATGGTATGCCAATTTCTTCAAGACGAAATTTCTTACGAACATCATCAAGAAGGATCACGAATCGCCTTTTTGCCAGGGTCTTCATTAATAACCTGGCTCGAGCATCTTCTGTTTCTGTGTCGACCCATGGCAATCCCATCCGCTCAGCTATTGTGTGTTGGATGGCCTTGCGGTCTAGCATTTCTAAATTGGACACATCAATCAAAATTACCACATGAAAATTGCCACAACCATTGAGCTGGTTATGGAATACGGTGAGAAGGGTAGTCTTGCCAACCCCTCCCTGCCCCCACACTCCAATCATACACTTCTCGTGGTCCTCAAAGTACTGATTGAGCTGTTCTAGCATCGACTCCATGCCAAATGTTTTTGCTTGTGGTATTGGATCCACCAGGTCAAGCGGTAGATCATCACCAACATCAGTAAAGTTGTTTCCCTCATCAATCAGGTCGTTCACAAGGCCCAGATCCTTGGTAATTTGCTTCCCCAGCTTATGGCGCTGAGGGATATTTGATGTACAGGAGCTAAAAAGCTCAGATATACGTTTCTTGCATTCTTCGTCTTGTGATTTATCCATAATGATCACTTCGACTCGCCTTAACCATGATTCAACTTGAGCGTTAACACCCCTCGACTTCTCTTTTTCTTTGGTAACCTTATTCTTTATTGCTGTTTGAAGCGCTTGCAGTTTTTCTTTCGAATTTTGGAGGGAGGACCAATTATCTTCAATGGAGAAGAAGGAGCTAATTTCAGCTGCCACTGCAGCCGGCACACCACAGCTGTTCAAGCATTCACATAACTGGCCAACTGCGCCTATGATTTCGTCAGCCATTGTGAAATGAACGTTAGAGATGATGGAAATTTTTGGTTGAGAGAGAGGGAAGAAGTGTTACTAGTTGTCTAACTGATTTGCATAGTCGGTCGGTTATTATGAAAGTGGGTAGAGATTGTTTATTAAATAAAACAGAGAGAAAGACGCGGTTTGATACCATTTTTTTTAGGAAACAGACGTTAATGGTTTTGAAGCCTTTTTTTTTGTGTTTTATCTTTCGTGGAAGGAAAAGAAAAAGGTTTCAACTTTGAAGCCTTCAAGTTAGCAGGTATGATTGATTTGGACTGGTCCAACCAACGAATTATATATGTTAAATTTTCTTCATATGCATAATATTCCAACTGCATACGACAATGACTTTGAACAAAAAATCTCAGCGCGCAAAAAGCATAAAAAGTCTACTTGCTTCTAGTTGGACTTGCAAGTAGGTCGTATGCGTGTGCTTACCTTTATCATTACGCAGGACCAAGTAGAACTCAAGTGCCAGCATGGCCTCAATCTACTCATCATTAAAACGTGCAAGGTATCCTAGATTAATCCAAGCGTTCTACTTTATATTAAAAAAAATAAAGAAATTTATCTACACAGTTATTTTGAACTCAACAATATATGTTTTCTTGTAAATTTGTAGAAAATTTTATGTATTATTTATGCTTTTCCTTGTATGTTTGTTCACATTGGACCCTAATTTTATTTAAATAAATTAGGGGCGAAGTGTAAAAAGAAAAATTTTGCAATGAAATATGGAGAATTATTATAATCTATTGGGCCTAATATTAAAACCTATTAATCAATAAATCATATATAGAGAGAGATTGGCTAAAGTAGACTCCATCACATGGATCGAACTCGTATACTGAGTTGTTTTATAAAACTAAAATTCAAACAGTCAATCCAAACTATTTAAGTTATTCTCCATATTAAAATATTCTTGGAGACCAAATTTTATATTTTTTCGAATTTTTTTCCTATATATTATACTATTTTCAAATTAGAGGGCCTGAAATATTCCTTTATAGTTGTTCTTGAAAATAGCATAATATATAGCAAAAGAAATTCTAAAAAATATAAAATTGGTTTCTTAGGAGATTTCAATATGGAGAACAACTTGAACGGTTAGAATCGATTATTTGAATTTTAAACTTCGAAAAATGACTGTAGCATACGGGACGATCTGTATATTGAAGTCTACTTTATCCAAGCATTACTGATTGGTTGGCTGTCCTGTTCTCATATTATTATGGTTGTCCATATAGATCTCTTTTCTAATTTTGAATCTTTAAAAAATAATATGAAGTTCAATTTAATTTTAACCTTTCTTAGTTTTATAAACATTAAAATTGCATCAGTTTCGTTAAATTTCAAAGTGCATTTTGTAGTATCTACGACATTGTTGATGCAATACGAACTGTAATCCCGAAAATTCTTGGAAGTTCTGTTGTTGTTTGAAATAAAAATACATGGAATTGATAGTTTTTCAAGTTGCTTTGCATATAAGGCTTTGAAAGGAGACTTGGTCAATTCCCAAAACATTTTTTTTTTCTTTTGAAGATCATCCTGTACTCCCGTAGTAATCCCAAAGCAAGTTACCAAACGCGTCACAATTTCTTCTGAGACTAATATTTAATTTTTTTTTTCCAGATGGCATATCCGTACAACCGAGAGGTACTATACAGGCATACAGCTCAAGAGGCGCCACGGGGTGCAAAATTACTATAATATTTTAAGCGACTTTTTCACATCTTGTCTTGTTGTATTTGGTAGAAAAGTAAAAAGTGGGAGTAATTTATATTTGACCATCAACGACTCAATCCCGGATCTTGTTATCTTTATCTGCCAACTGGACCTTAGGCCTTGATCGGAATGGTGGTATGATAGGAGTTGATTTCAATTCAATGGAATAGAATTGATTAGAAATGATTTCAATTAATTTTTGGTGATCGGAAACAATATAAATAGAATCGAAGGGAATTGAAATTGAGCGATCGGAAACCCCGTAGGATATTAGAGAAAATGATTTCATATTTTAAATTTGACTATCATGCCCTCATTCCCAGCTTTCCACCTTCTGTAATCCCTACGGTAAATAATTCGTTGCATCTCCTTTGTGCAACAAAACCTGATTAATGAAATGAGCATTTTATGCCAAATTACAAACGCAATTACCAACTCAACATATTTTACAATTAAACCAGTTTTGAAATGAACAATTTAAACCAATGTATCTAATGGCTACACAAACCAGCCTTGCATTAAAATTGGCTTCAAATCAATGCTTTCAATTGACGTTTCTTCAATTTGGAAAGGAAGAAAACTAGCAATGAATATCACTAGAACATTTCATTGGAACATTTCAACAAACAGCTGTGTGCACACATATAGAAAGATATATAGCTAAAAAGAACGTATAATATACTGGTGAGGAACAAAGGAACAACTGTGCTCAATTCGGAAAAGAACGAAAACACCAACGATGAATGATTAATGTCTCTCTCTGAGGTGTACATCTTCTTTAACAAACTGACTTCTGTTTTGAATAGAAAAGAGCAAAATTTTATCGGAAGCTAAAGGGGCATTTTGGTCCAGTACACCGGCGTGACTCTCAGCCCAATTGAAATCGCTCGAAATTTCTACATTCTTCATGGGATTTCGCTGGTCGAAAATTTTCCCACCAAGTCGCTCCAAATGAAATCAACTCTCTATTTTTAATCGGTTCCGATCACAAGATTTGATGGAAACGGAAATCCATTTCCAATTCTCGCGTCGTTTTTCTGTTTCCGATCAGGGCCTTAATTTGTGGCTGTTATTTAAGATGATCATGACTAACCATGAGGAGCAAACAAACCATTATGATGATCTCACCCTAACAATTAAAATAATTGAAATGTTGATTAAATCTAGGAACGCGCTAGTTATTCAGTCGTACTCGAATTTTGGCGAGGTAGCTAGGGAGAAAACAATAGCACATTATTTTCGGGAGTTGAGTGGGATCATACACATTTATTAAATGTGGTGTCAAGGCGAGTAGGCGACTAATTTGTGGCAGGAGTTGGTTGTAGGGATGAAAACGGATCGGATAAATTCCGATCCGATGCACATTCGAATCCAAAAAATTTAAGATTCGGGTGTTAATATTTGCAAGCGAAAAGATACGGATACGGATACGAATACGAATATAGATACAGATTTTTAAACGGAAGTAAATGTGAATATGAGAACGTATACTAATACGGAATATGAACACAGATACAAATATTATTCGCATCTGCATATTTTTACCAAACGGATATCCGAATTCGATATTGATATCCGTTAACTAAACTCCAATATAGGTAGTCTGTACGAATCACATGGGGTAAACAGGAGCACGTATCATTTTGGGACTGTGTGTAATCGACCTATATAATTAGCTTTTATTTAATCATTATATGGCTGATTTTATTCCATCATGTACTTGACTTTTCCCTAAATTTTTTATGCATAAAAGAATTTGCTATCAGGAAAATGAATATGCTATGCACTGTTTCTTCTTTTGTGAAGCTCGAGAATGGTTTGGTTCAGCGGATGCCTGAGAATTAGAACTGATAGCCTGCCTTTGAACATTTCTGATGCTGTGGAGGCCATTACACAAAACATGAGTGAAGAGAGAATCCTCATTTTCTGTTACACGCGGTGGGAAATATGGCTAGCAAGAAATGAGATGATATTTCAAAGTAAAAAATTTGATCCAAGTGGAGTGCGCAAGTAGATACATAACTGGGAAGGAAGGAGGAATAGTGGTGTTGGAAGCAATAGGTCCATGCTAGTGCAAGCCGAGGCCAAGAAATGACTCAGCTAATTCGTTTCAAGCCGAGGCCAAGACATTATTGAAAGCAATGCAATGGTTCAGATACTTTTTATGAAAGGGGTATTCAAAGAGTGCAAATATTCTGTGATTGTTTTAATCTGGTGAATGCATTGGTGGAGGATAACCTGGACTCAATTCCATCATGGCAAGCAAGGCCGATAATAGCAAATATCGCACAACACATGAAAACTCTAAGAAACATGGTTTGTATTCAGCATGTGAGCAGAGAAGCTGTCAGACCAGCCCATGATATGGCCAATGGGGTGGGAGCGATGTCATAGGTTTGTAGGTCTCTCTATTAGATCACGGTCGAGGCAGGGACGGAGCCAAAAAATTTTGAATGGGGGTTCACCTGAGGTGAAGTCATAAAAATTTGAAAAAAGTTCAATAAATTAATAATATTTAAATAAAAATATTATTTATATATAAAGAATTTTTATTTTTAACATTTGTCATAAGAAGAATATGATACAAGCTACAAATTAGATATGTTTCAAACTTAAATTTGACTCAAATTAGAATTTCAGTATGTCATAAATGAACTAGAAAATAAAAGAATTGATTTGATAAATAAAAAGAATAAATTTTGAGCTGCAGTACCTTTATTTTTTATAATTAGTATTAGTATTTGTAGTACTATTTTATTTATATAATTGTTTTTTTTTCTTCAAATTTTCTTATTTGTTTTCTATTCCATCGTGGTTGTTCGGCTAGACTGCTTTTGAGATTATCCATCATAGTTTATGTTCGACCTATATTTTGGACCTATTTAATTAATTGAAAGGCCCACAACAAGAACTAAAAAAATTAACTACATTTCTCTTTTCGATTTATAAAATGATCTTTTTGTATGGTAATAATTCTTTACAAATAGAAATTGTTAATCGATCCAAAAAGACCTTACAAAAAAATGTACTACAAAAATTATATGGGGTTCACTAATGAAAAATCACCTAAATATTTATGGGGTTCAAATATAAGATACATATAACAAAATTACATTTTATAACTATAAATATTCATATGTAGTAAAGTTATTTAAAAAAATAGGGGTGACATTGACACCCCTTTGTTACATATGGATCCTTCAGTGGGTCGAGGTCTATGTTCTACTATTACTATTATTATTAGAGGTATTATTATTAGTGTGAATAGTCTTATTAGTATCTTTTATGTTGTGTTTTTGTTCTTGGATGTGTTCTCTTATTGAGTTTCTTTCTAGCCTACCCTAATTTATTTGGGACAAAAGGTTTAGTTGTTGTTGTTGTAAAAAATGATGCCACAAAAAGATTTGTTAATTTTATACATAATTTTTTTATGAAATATTTACTCAATACTGGTAATCTTGCCAATATATAAGATTTGTTGATTTTGTTTATTTGTTGCACGCTCAATTGCATCAACACGTACATATTAGGACGAGGAGTATGATGTTTGCGACGTCCAAATTAAATTTCGAGGGACATGGCGGCATGGCGCAGGTGGTGCAGAACTAGAGGACCGACCTCATCTGATCCAGAAACTCATTTGATTGATAATTTCAAATTGATACAAAATCAACAATTTAATACAACAATTACATAAAATTTTTTCCCATAAAATTAATTTATTCATACAGTAATTCTGATTTAATATAAATTAATTTTCATACATAAAATTTTCCAACAATTTCCTTCTAAAATTTCTGACTTTAATTTCTACAACAATTAATTTTCAATTACATACATTTTCCTACCAATTTTTATCAACAATTTCAATTGAATACTAACAAATTTCATATACATTTTCTATTCCACAAAAATAAATTTAAAACAATTTCTATACAATTTTTTAACAATTTCTTCTAAAATTATCCAATTAGCACAAACTAATTCAAACATTTTCCATTCAACATTATTTTCATACTATTTTTCATCAATAATTTCCATTGAATATTAAACAAACTAAATAAAAAAACCTACATTTGTGTCGGTGTAGATCGGATCGCTACCAATTGCAGGTAGCTGGTACCTCGCTCCAAATTGGAGTTACGTACTTACGTCTCCTCTCCTCCTCTCGACTCAAGCCGAAGTCGAAAACGAAGCCTCGCGAACTTGCCTCATCTCCTTCCTCTCCTCTTTCTCTGACCGAGGTTGCAGGTAAGGTTCCTCTCCTCTCCTTCCCCTCTCTCTCTCTCTCTCTCTCTTGCGACTCACTTTAGGGACCGAAAACGGCGAAATGCAATGAAAAAAATACCGGTTCGACCACGGTTAAACCGAAAATCGGTCGACCCAGTGGAAATCAAGCGTGGGACCAGCGACGCGATCTATTATTTTCACTCCATCCATTTTGTATATTAAATCTGCAGACACTTTTGTGGTCAATAAAATTACTCTTATTAGCTTTTTTTTTTTTCTCATGCAGTCGATATTACATTTCTAAATTCAAATTCAAGAACTAACAAGCCTTAATTTGTAACAACAACAACAACTGTTATCCATTATTTACAATACATAAATCATTAACTTAAATTGCAATGAAGTAGTTCTCCATATCTCTTCTGGTTTCCTTCCCATCCCATTCTAGTCTATTCCACCATTCTGAGGAGCCACATATTTGCCTGAGATTGATAATTTTGTGGTTACGGCTTACTGGTAATCTCACCAAACTTGACATTCTTGAACTCTGACACTCTCCAGAGATTGAAAATTTCTGGGGCTACAAATGCTCTCCAAATTTGCAAGTCGAACAGTAAAATGGATCTTAATTTTGGGAACTCAATGTTTTCTACAACCTCTTCACATGTTGCCTTCTTATTTTCACTGATATTGATTTGACATGCCTCTTCAATCAGCATTTGTATTTCTTCTTCTTCGGACAAACCGTTTCTCTTGTTTTGCATCGCCTCTTGATAATTCTCTATTATGTGTACCATTCCATTGCACGAAGATACAACAAGTTTCTCAAGTGATTCGAGCCTTGCAACCCAATTGATATTTTGTAACTTGTGACACTCATAGATTGTTAGTTCACGAAGCCTCCTGAAATAATGTGCTGATGATTGAACCAGTATGTTGTCGAGACTAGGTAATTCCCGGAGAGTTAACACTTCCAAGTTTGACACCCCTCCTTGTCTTGATCCATCACCAGTTCACTTAACTTTGGACATGATTCAATGTAAAGTTCTTGAAGATGTTCCATTTTATTGAATCAGTAACATGGACGGATCTCATTCGTGGGCAATTTGTTAGGCTCAATCTATATGTCGATTTGGCCAAAGGATCTGTCTTCTTCACTTCTTTAAAACATCTTCCGTACAAATGGTAATACCAAGAAAATTTAGCTCTTTCAAAGTATCCAAATTCAGGTTAGATATTTCACGGATCCCATAGTGGCTTCGAAAAAGATTTAGAATCCTTAGTTTTAATAATTTGGAACAATTATCATAAGTTTCCTCAAGTGAATCTGTAAGACTTAAATCAAGGTATCTCAACTCCTTCAAGACCCAAAACTTTTTAGGTAGTTTTATAATTGGTGTCTGGCTTAGATTTAGATAGTGCAACTGGCATAATGCATCACATTCAGGAAGCTCTTTTATACCAGTGTTCGAGAGATCGAGAACTCTAAGGTTAATCATGGATTTAAAGAATTTTGGACCCAGGCTTTTCAAATTGGGATTGTTCTGGAGCAACAAGGTCTCAAGGTTAGTACAGTTGGGTGATAAGGAAATATTTTTAATGTCATTAGACATGAGCGATATCCTCTGAGGCCCATTCCATTGTTCAATTTCTGGTACGCTCTCCACTTTTTGGCCAGATTGTACAAGAAAATTACTCTCTTGATTTGCTAGCCATTGTCCAAAGTGGCGGATTATATTATGAAGCCTTACCTTTTGACCGGAGTTTGTTTCTTGGAGCAAACACGCTGATTTTAGCTTATTTATGATCATCACATTGCCTTTCCATCGCTGATTTTGTGGTATGAAACCTTCAGCAATCCAGTAATCCACAAGCTGCTCTTTCCTGATTGAACTATATTCAGGGAACAGAGTACAATATAGAAAGCATTTTTTTGTGGTTGAGTCGAGCTTATCGTAGCTATACTTCATCCTTTGAAAGATCTCCTCAACACCTCCAATTTCAATCAGATCCGTGCTTATTGCGGACATGGCATCTCTCCAGTCATTTAGGCTCTTTAGCCCAGCCATAGCCCGACTAGTGACATTAAGAGCAAGCGGCAATCCCTGACAGCTTTTAGTGATAGCCTCTGCTTGTCTTTTGATGGAATAACTAGATTCAATGGAACGCCGAGCATCAGTACTAAGGTTACTAAAGAAAAGATTCCATGAAGCCTGGGCTCCTAATAATTGCATCTTGATCAGGCTTTGCTGGGCGCCCATCTCGATGCAGACATCCTGTTCCCGAGAAGCCATAATGATCTTGGATCCATTGACTGTATCAGGTAACGGTATGCCAATATCCTCGAGATGAAATTCCTTTCGAACATCATCAAGAAGGATTACGAACCGCTTTCTCGCCAGGGCCTTCATTAATAACTTTGCTCGAGTATCTTCAGTTTCTGTATCAACCCACGGCAATCCTAGCCGCTCGGTTATTGTGCGTTGCATAGCCCTTACATCTAACATCTCTGAGTTGGAAACATCAATCAAAATCACGACATGAAATCTTTAGAACCATTGAGCTGGTTATTAAATATGGTGAGAAGGGTGGTCTTGCCAACCCCTCCCTGCCCCCACACGCCTATGATGCATCTCTCTTTGTCCTCAAAGTACTTGTTGAGCTGCTCCAGCATCGTCTCCATACCAAAGGTCTTTGCTATTGGTATTGGATCTACCGGATCAACAGGTAAATCAACACCGACATCAGCAAAGTTCTTCCCATTATCGATGAGATCATTCACATGCCCAAGGTATTTGGTAATTTTCTTTCCAACTTTACGGCGGCGAGGGAAGTTCGGAGTGCAGGAACAGAAGAACCCACATCTTGTAAGTTTATTATATTCCTCTTCGAGTGTTTTGTCGTTGATGATCTCTTCAACTCGACTCAACCACAATTGAACTTGCGGATTCACACCCCTTGACTTATCTATTTCTACGGCAACCTTACTGTTTATCATCGTTTGAACCACTTGCAAGTCTTCCTTTGCATCTTTAAGAGAGGACCAATTATCTTCAATGGAGAAGAAGGAATGAAATTCAGCTCCCACAGCTGCTGGCACACCGCAGCTGTTCATGCATTCGCATGTCTGGCCAACTGCGCCTATGATGTCAGTCATTGGCAAAATGATCGATGGTATGATGGGTTTTTTTTTTATTTCTTTTTCGGGTGAAAGGGGGGAAGAACTGTAGCTAGAGCAGTCTTTAACTAATATGGAGAACAGGACAAGTTAGTTATTTTGAAAGTGGGTACACTTTTTTTTTTTTAGTGTGTAGAGATTGTTTATTTATAATAGAGAAATAAAAAACGCGGTTGGGTCCTACTTTTTCCACGAAGAAAAGTTGTTAATTTGAAGTTTTGAAGTAAGCAAATATGATTTTTCTTTTCTTTGGTGAAAAGTGGTGGGCACTCCTACTCATTTCCAAAAAAAAAAAAAAAGTTAGCAAATACGATTGATTTGGACTGTTTCGACTTTCAACCAATTAAGCAACTAGGTTGAGCATTCTGCATATACAGGACTATATTCCAACTGTGTTAAAAAAAAACATTTGACTTGAAATGGTGACTGGAAAAATTGCATTCAACAAAGTCTGCTTATTAATTCTAGTGTTAAAAAAAACATTTGACCTGCGTGTTAATTTCCCATCATTATAAGTTATAATGCGGTGAAGTGCCAAGGCTAGACATGTCAAACGTGTACCATGTCCACGGAACTTACATGTTTTTATTTCAATCAATAAAATAAAAATATATTCCGTTTAACATTCTGTTTCGTCAAACGAAATAGCTTTTCATTTCGTTTAACGTTCCGTCCTACATTTTCCTTTTATTTCAGCCAATTTCCATCAATTTTCTTGTTCTGTTTCAGTAACATTCACAAATTTCATTTTTATTTCTGTTTCGTTTCTAAAAACTAAATCTATTTTCTCTTTCGTTTCCGTTACGGAACGGAACAATATACATTAATACTGACAAGTCTAGCCAACGCCCCTAGTAAAGTGAAACCACGTGCTAGATATCCTGATTCCCGAATTAGTCCAAGTCCAACTGTCCAAGTGCTGTTCTACTTTAAAATATTGGAACTGTAAGCTGTTTACCAGTTCGGTTCACATAATAATAAAACAGTAATCCTACTACTATAATATAAAATATAAACCTTAAGCATATTTTATCCTTATTAGTATTGGCCTTACTGTATAATATTTGTGCATGTGTAGAGATTAACAAATAATAGAAGAACAACCAACATATTATCGAATGAAATAATAAATTTCATATACAGAATTTAGTTGATATATTAATAAAGTAGGATTCTAGTGCCGCAAATAACACAACTTCTATTTTTATTAATATTTAAAAATTTAATTTTCGAATCCAAACCGTTGATCTTGTTTAGTTTTACAAGCGATGCATTTCTTATAATTTTTATAAATTTTAGAGTTTATTTGATATTTGATCAAGAGGACAAAAAAATGAATGAATGTTGTTAATTATAAGAAATTAATTTTTAATACGTTCATGTATTGGCATCTTGATCAAATATCAAATAAACTTCAAAATTTACAAAAATTACATAGTAATGCATCGCTCGTAAAATTGAACAAGATCATTGGTTTGGTTGGAAAATGAAATTTTTAAATTTTGAAACATCAATGAAAAAGATAAATTAGGGCATTTGTGGCACTAGATTCCTCCTCATATTGATATTAGAAAATTGCTCAAAATACTACTAAATTATTTTTATACATATCTAATTTTATAGGGAAGCAATTTATATTTCTATTAATACTTTTTATTATTTTTAAAGTCGTCGGCGAACTATAATTTTAGTTTCTTTACTAATTCGGGCAATATATCAAAAATTTGAAAAATGGTAGAAAAAAATTGACATGTTAAATTCCAAATCAAGCAGACTCAATTATGAAATGTTTAGCAATTCAAAGCCGGTTAGCAGCTTACAATTATTCAAGCAATTAAATCAGATGCATAACTTCATGGACCAGAATTATTGGGCAAATTATTGGGTCAAAGCAAGTAGTCGAATCAAATATTAAGAATTATATAATTGGAAATTATGCTATATATGGGATTTTTTTAACCCTAGCTATGACCGTAAAACATAATCAAATATTGTCATTTATCATTAAAACTAATGTATTTAAATTTTAGCCCATGTAAAAAGTTCATTCATGACAGTTTTCTATTATATATATTATAGATTGTAGATACAATTGGTAAAATGCCAAAGAAGAATAATTAATTGATAAAATTTATGGAGGTAAGAAAAATAATTAGAAAAAGTATATGGTTTCGTTTGACTTTGCGTGCTTTTCAATTCGCAAAGTCATATACGTTACTACGTACAGTAATAACTTCTTTTATTGAAAAATGTTTTATAAACTGCAGACTTGATTGGTGCCGAGATTCTCACGACAAAAAAAAAAAAAAAAATAACCGATCAACGGATAATTGAGGTAGTCATCTATCGATAATGATAGCAAAAAAAATCCTTGTGTTTGGAAGGGACAGTTAAGTAAATTTGCAAATTAGAGAGTTCTGCAATTTCTACGATATTGTCCATGTATTACAAAAAAATACCTTTCTTAAATTCTAGAGCTGATGATTTTTTTTTTTTTTTTTTTTGTGGTTCTTTGCATATAGAAGAGCTTGAAAGGGACTATAGGTTGCAATTTCTTCTGTGCAACTCGTACAGTCTTTTATATACTTTTCCAATTTGTACAGGAGAGAAGTTTACAGCTCGTGAGCCGCCCTGAGTGCAGATACTCACATTTTGCGACAAAAATAGTATGATTTTTTTTTAAGTCATACTAGTTATTCTAAAACCATGCAAGTACAAAAAAAAAAAAAAGTTACTTCTCGACACCTTCCAGAGTGTGGTCATTATATCCCTCATTTCCACTCTGTCTCGTTGCTTTCAATTATAAATACTTCAATTCTAAGTCAGATTTTTACTGTTCAATTATCTGAGCCGTTGCTTTGTTTTGCTGGGTCTCTCGATGCGATCTCCTCCGTCCATCTTCGTTCCAGTCTGAGCTTGGTCCTTTGTCTGGCCGTTTACGTGGTCTTCTGTTGCATTTTGTTTTCTCTATTCTTCCGTGTGTTCACTTTGTGGTCTCCTCTTTTCTATACTGCGTTGCGTGCTAGCTAGAGCTGTGCTTTTCCTTTCCTTGGCGCAGTCGATCCGCCTCTCCTCTTTTCTCCCCCCACCCCCCGGACCACGCCCCCCCTGTACCTTTCGGTCATTCGGAGTCGTACGGCTGCCTCAGTATTCCTATGGATCTTATAGAAGGGTCTCGACACTGCTTCTGCTCCGAAATCAGTTCCTATTTCCTTTTCTTTCTGTCTCTTTCTGCGTTGTTCTTCTTTCTTGCATTCTTCTCCTCCGTTCTCTCCGATTTTTCTTTCCTTTCTCCCTTATGCATCCTTACCTCCGTCCTTCTTGCTGGCGGCTCATTTTTTCCTTTTTTATTTTTTGTTGATGGTTCTTCTCATTGGTTTTGAAAATCAAAATCACGCCGTGCTGGGTTATTTTCCCTGCAGGTTTGTTCTTCTAGCTCCTGTTGCGTCGTGCTTTGCTCCAGTATGTTTTTTTCCCCTGATCTGTTTGGTTTTCCTGCACAATTTATAGGGATTGTTACTGTCTTTCTCTTCTTTTATGCATTTGTGTGTGCCACAGGTTGTTACTGGTTAGAAAAAATAGTGTTGGGTTCATCAGTCGAAAAATCTTGCTGCATTCAAAACCTGTTTTTTTTTTTATCCTTTTCCTATAAAAAAAATCACAGATTGTGTCAGATTGGTATAGAAAATGCTACTAGATTCATTACGAGACAAAGCCTTTTATAGGTTTACACATTGATGAAATTGTGTGCCTTAGGTTGTGCTGTTTCATTCCTTTGTTCTTTTTTTTTCTCTTTTTCTGTCCAAAAAAACATATATTGGCTGGGTTGTGTTCATGAATACAGGGAGCAGATTGGCTATGTTTTTCCTGGCCCTTTCTTGCTCGGATGCATTGCACTTTTCTTTTTTGTATTTTCTCAAGCTCTTCTGGATTGTATTTTGTAGGTGTTCTTCTTTCAGTCCTCTGGTGCTTCTTCTTCTGCTCGGTTCTTTGCTACTTATCGGGTATGTTCTTTCTCTTATTGATGAAATTGTGTGTCTTAGGTTGCTGTTTCATCCTGTTTTTTTCTATCCTTTTTCGTATAAAAAAAATTGCGGATTGTGTCGGATTGGTACAGAAAATGATGCTAGATTCATTGCCAGACAAAGCTTTTCATAGGTTTACACATTGATGAAATTGTGTGTCTTAGGTTGTGCTGTTTTATTCCTTTGTTCTTTTT
>JAMFTS010001216.1:0-27132 GCA_028095005.1 Rhynchospora pubera
GGATTCTTTGGTTCGGACCGAAGAAGTAATGTCTCACTGCTATTTTTTTCTATCCATGAGGCATCCCACCAGAAAGCCTTCTAATTCTAATAGGTTCTGAACTAGCTGAGAATCATTCTCAAGAAATTCAGAAGAAGTGATCCAATTTTTGACATCGGGTCCGGGTGAAGACCAAAGATCTTGAGTGACCAATCCGGCAGAACAACTCAAAAGATAAAGAAGTATCGTTATTTTTCTTCAAATTTGTTTCAAGTTCGACGTACCATTTGTACAAATAAGAACTCCATATTTTATTCCTCGCGATAGGGTCCTGCATATAGATATATATAGGATCTATGGGAAAATTGCTTAGAAATATATTTTGTGCAAAAACTCTTCCTATCTGATACAAAAAGATCCTATGATCCTGAAACCATCTTATGTGAGTTTGAAAATCCCAAGTCTGTCTAAAAGAAGCGAATCGAATTGAATTCGTTTCTTCTATTATGTATTTCCTCTGTGTAATACTAATTGATAGGACCTCATTGTTAAGTGCTACAAGATGTTGTGCATTCGAACTCATGGTTATAGACCCAAATTTCTTACTATCGAATATTTGATTTTCCAAGCCAAATCCCCTAGTATATGAAAGAATCCGGAAGTACCTTCGTTGTTCTGGAATAGTAAGCCTTCGTATCTTAATGAATGTATTAAATTTATTCAGGCCTATTAGAGCGGGATCCACTTCTCGGGGAATATGAGTCGAAGCAATAACTAGAATATTTCTAGTAAAACATCTTTGACGATCCTTGGAATTGGAAAGAGAGCTCTCTTCTAGATGGAGGGATAAATACCTCAACTCATCCCGATCCAGATCATGAATGTTTGGAATCCATACTATACAAGGAGATATTGTTTTTGCCAAATCGAATTGCACGGTCATATCCCAATAAAATGGGTTATTGCTAGTTAGCCTATCCTGTGTCATATTGAAAAGAATCTTATCAAAATTAATATTCTTAGCAATATCGCCACTATCATCAACATCAAAATCATCAACATCAAAAGGAATAGAAGTAATACCCTCATCCTCACAGTCGTCGAATTCACCTCCAACCCAATATGATTCACCATCCAAAAAAGACCAAAAAGACGCCTCGTAAAAATCGCAATCGTAATCGTATAAATACCGGTACTCGAGCGGATATATCTTAATGAAAGGAAGATAAGAATTTTTCGCTAGGGATTTGACCAAATAGGATCGCCCAATTCCTATAGAACCTATCACTAAAACACTCCTAGAAGGGTACGGGGCTAAGCGAAGCGAAAAGGGGGTTGGACGAGATGACAAATGAAAAGTCCCCCACGAGGTTATTGTCTCATAATAAGCAAGAAATATCCGTCTTTCCGCTAAACAGGATTTATTGAACTCATAATTCAATAGATCCTTTTGCTGCATTTCAAATAAGTACCGTAAATAATTGGATCCAGGTTGTTCCACTATTTCATCTAAAAGATTACTCTGAGTCAAACTCCATAGAATTTCATTAATCCTTTTTTCTGTACTTAAGGTGCAGAGCTGAACCACAAATTCTTTTTCTTGATCATCAACCCAATCGGTGTCCGCCACCCAGGATTCTATTTCATCATCCCAGTTCCCCACCTTTTTTCTTTTCCTTATCAATGAATACATCTCTATACTTGTAGGACTTAGATGTCTCGTATTTATAAAAAAAATGATTTGATTGATGAAATTATTTGGGATGAGACTTATGAAAGAACTTATGCGATAGGTGAGATAAGAGATGAGCAAATCGATCCGATTTCGATTCTCAGATTCTTCCTGAAAAAGTAGTAGGTATCCTAGTTCTATCAGAAAATTGAAGAATTCTCCTATGTATTCTTCCAGAATAACATAGTATTTTTGCAGAATAGCAATAACTGGACGGGGATTCTCTATAAATCCAATGGGATCCTGGAAAATAACTGGAAAGGGATCCTCTAAATTCTCTGACCTGAAAGAAGATATAGGATACCTATCCCTAAGTTTTTCCAACTCCATGAAGCATGATGGATTTGCCCAAGATTTGATCTTTTCAAAATCTAGAAATAACTGACGACAGGTTTTGCAAATGAAGGTAAGACCTCTACAAGCGAGATATCCAGCAAAAAGAAGAAGGAAAAGAATTGAAAAGAGGAACTCAGCCGATATCAATGACTTATTCCTATATGAGAAGAATAATGAAAATGTACAAGAAAGAAAAGGAGAAGACCCATTAAAAGAATCAGTCTTTGTTCGAGACAGATTAGTCTTTTTTCGGAGTAGCTGTACTAAATGAAGATTTGAAATCTTCTTACTTATCAGAGTCCATTTCATCAAAATCTTCTCACTTATCAGAGTCCATTTCATCAAAATCTTCTCAAGATATACCCATGGTATATCCAGAATATCTTGAATTTTGGATATCACGGTTGGGAATATAAAATAGGAAAAAATCTCGGAAAGGATGAATCTGAAATATTTGAACCCGCTCGTAGTAAAGATCGTGAGCAGCCATTCTTTGTAAATAGTCCATTCTAAGTAAATAATATTTTCTTCAATATTCCCTTCGAAAAGTTTTACAGAAAAAAGTTTTTTTTTATTGATTATTTTGATATTTCTTTTTTTAACGTATTTCTTTTTACTTCGAAAACCAAAAAGACTCCTTTTTTCCTTCTTTCCGGATGGTAAAGATTTCTCAGAACATGGATTTGATCCACAGTCCATGTTTGAATTGACACTGAGATACTGATGCAAGTTCTTCATTTTTGAATCAGATCGATTCATATCTGAAAAAGATTGCCAAAAAGTTTTTTCCAATCTAAAAAGGTCCGCGATCGAGGAACTAGCTCTAGAAACGACTGGATCAGATTGAATTGGTCTTAAAAGGTCCGCGATCGAGGAACTAGCTCTAAAAACGACTGGATCGGATTGAATTGCATAAAGAGTTCTTGGAAAAATGAAAGATGTATAGAATCTATTATAGAATTTTTGATACAATTTATACATGAAAGATTTGTACAAGTTCTCTCTTTTGTCGCTACTTTTTGGAAAATCCTGATCCTGAGGTATGTTTATGTCAGATACCCTTGCAGAAAGACTCAAAACAAAATGTTTTTTTTGACCGACGTACAAAGAAACTATTTTGTTGCGAATAAATGAGATATTGAGGAATTTTCGATATGTAAGATCCTCATTATTGATACGAATTTTTTCCACAAAAAAGGGAAATCTTTTCTTACAAGAGACCCAGAACCAAAAGTGATGTAGATCATTCCAAAATCGAAGTCCATTTGCTTTATAAAAAGAAGATATCATAGAACTTCTATGAAATGCTTTCACGGGATTCAGCCAATTGTCTCGATCATGGGGTATGATGGAGAAATAGGAATCCGTGTTATCAAAGGATTTCATGCGATTCTTTCTACTATGGGATGAGTCAATCATCCACTTTGATATTTCGTTGAAATAAAATGGGAATATTCTTTCTTCATTGATCCATAATTTCGATCCTTGGGAAGTATTATGATCGTCCAATCTTTGAGAAGTATTATGATCGTTCAATAAGAAGGGTTTCAATTTCTTCAAAAGAACGATTTGAAGACGTAGTGGTTCGAACGACTTCTCCTGGATCGGATCTTTCAATTCATAAATGTACATCTCAGAACTATGAATGGCGATATTCCCGATATGTACAGAGAATCGGGGATATAACCAGTACAAAAACTTAGGAAAAAAGATAAGTAACTTAAGTAACTTATGAAAAAAGAGACGTGCCATGGGCAAAAGGACAAGAAATAACTTAGTGAAAGTGAATTCGTATATGTCGAAAATTTCGGACCAATCAATCAAATCCCAATAACTCGAAAAATCAGTGATATGGCATCGTAATTGATCTCGTAAATCTCGTAATTGATCGAAGACTACTTGAAGCTTCTCCTGTTTCGAAGAGAAATATCCCAGGAAATCTTCCTGGAGATTCTGGAACTCATTCGACCATTTGCTATATGCATCAGGATACCCATTCCTGGATCTCTGGGTTCGACAAATAAAAGGGTCGAACCATTTCTTCTCACTCTTTGCCCAATTGGATAAATGTTGATTGATCGTAGATTTCGTCCTAGTTCGATGATTCATACTATCTTTTCCAATGGAATCCTTATTCGGCTCCGTTATTGATAGAATGAATCGATTTACCATTTCTGCAAATCGATCTTCTGCATTCGATTTCTCCTTCGGAATCATAGAATACCCGGGGGAAATAGGATGAATTGAGACGGTTTTTTGTAAATACCTAATTATTTTGAATAGATCCACCAGTTCTTTATGTTCCGATCGCCGCCTGAAGGGGACAAAAGAAACACCCAATTTTCTCTTCCAAAGAGCCTTCTCTACAGGGGACCTCTCCGTAGGACTCGAACCCAGATAAAGTTCTGACCATCTGTCAGAGAAAAAAGAATGAATGGATCTTGTAGGATTCCCAAGAAATTCTTCGATTTCTTCCGGAAGCAGATTATTATTCATCCGCTTTTCACCTTCTGCGGATAGCCGGAACTTTGAGGAAGATCCAAAAAGAAATTTCGGGAATCGACCTGATTCTATCTCTGTTCGTTCCACATCCTCATTTCTAATGGAATCGAAATGATGTATGGATTGATTAGAAGATCCTTTTGGAGGATACAAAAGCGAAATTACAAATCTATTAATATTAGAAGATTCTTCTCTAGATCCAACCGAATTCATAGGTATAGGAAGAAACCCCCTCAAATAGATATTTTTTCGTTCAACTATATTTCGATTTTGAAGACGACATAAACAGACCCCTAGTACAAGTAGCATCACACCCCTTACCACATTTTTGACGACACCATGGACACGTTTTACTACATTTTTGATCCTGGAATCTCGAGTTATTAAACCTGTTTTGGTTAAATATCGATTGCTTCCTGAACCCTGGGAATTTTTGGAAAATAGGATACCCAAAATTCGGGAGTCAAAGAGTCTCATAAAGCGTTCTTGGTCGAAAAAAATGTCTATGAAAGAGTGAGATTTCTTGATCTCTCTTAATATCTCTCTCCAGTCCAAGATCCAGCTGGATATCCAATCATGTGCTGTATTTTTCTTTTTTTTTTTCATAGAGTTCCTACTTTTCTTTAAGATTATTATGAAGAGTATTAATGTTATCCTTATTTTACTACAAAAAATGCTGATGATGATTTTCATTTTGACTTCTATTTTTTAGGTATTGGTTGTTGATTAGAAAATTAGGTAATATTTCTTCACTGATTGTTTAATATTTGAATCATTGATTCTTTCAGTCACATAAGTCTTAATTTCACATCTCCGAATGTGAAAAGACGTAAAAATATCTTCATATATCAGACGTTCGCTAATTAGTACTGCATCTTCAAAATTGTAACCCTCCCATGGCATATAAGCTACCAATATGTTTTTCCCTAAAGCGAGTTCCCCACCAACTGTAGCGGCACCGTCTGCTAAAATTTGACCTTTTCTCAAACATTTACCTCCCTGAACCCGGGATTTTTGGTGGATCAAAGTTTTTTTTCTTAATTCCAATACCAAACTTGATCAGATCACTCCAATCATCGTCTGAATTATCTTCAGACGATGAATCCAACCAACCTGGATCATTCCATCGTATCGTAGCATTCATAATTTCGAATATATGAATGCATATCGCGAAATCGACATGCGTTTGAATAAAGTAATCAAATATGTCCGATGTTTCGCGATTTTTTTCAAAATTTTCTTTGATTTTTTTGAATTGTTTGCAATAAGACTTCATGTAGACTCTCAAATCGCTTTTACAAGACAAAAACACTTGCTCCTTGGAGCACAAATGAAGGCCGGCTCGTAACCCGGCCATATTAGAGTGGATTCGTTTCAACTGTACCTGAATCATATTCAATTCATCAATACAATAAGACTTCGCAAGGTTATAAAATTGTATTGTGTGAATAGAATTATTGTGCCCAGGTTCTAAAAACCTGTTCTGAATTTGGCGGGGCCCGTTAGCCAGATTACTGGCCTCTATCAATGGAACGAATTCCGCTTCGTAAAGCTTTTCAAGATAAGATATAAACTCGTCGATCGAAATGCGCTCTTCGGAACAAAGAAAAGTTAAAAGCACTATTTTAAAAAGGAGATTTTTGCTCCTACAAAAATTGATTAAGAAGGGTGGAAAGATACTATCGAATGGATAGCATATTTCCATTTTCAAAGATCTATTGATGGTTTGGTTAATGGATTGATCCAATTTTGCATTTTCTATAATTTCAGAAAACAAATTGCACAATCCTAAGTCGGCGTTAATGTCCACAAAAAGATCGACTAAAGTGAAAATATCATAAAGCTCTACTTTAATATCATAAAGCTCTACTTTGTGTTCAAAGTATATGCAGCGATTTATAATCGCTGCACTAAGCTCTTTTCGAAAACGCTCAGTCATCTCATTCAGACTCATTTGTTCATTCTTGAATTGAACAAGAAATTCACAAAGTTGATCTAAAAGGATTCCGTTTAAACGAGCGTGTGCACGTGAAGTTCTTGCACAATTTTTATACAATTGTGCTTCTCTACCCTCTTCTATATGTCCATAGAAGACATATCTGCGCCGAAAACAATTTTCACTAAAAGAGATAGTTTTAGTGTTAACTGGAGTAACACTTTTTGCATCTTTTCGCTTAGATAACCAAAAATCGACCCTCTGTAACCATTCGTCGTTAGTAATGAGTTTCGTACTAAGCATAACCATAAACGAACATAAGTGAAAGATTATCACCCTGTTCAAAATGTAGTCTGAAACAAAGACTTCGACTACGTCTTGCAACTTCGAAATACTCAATTTGGAATTTTTCATGCTCCTCCTACACTATAAAAAAAAAAAAGAAAAATAAAAAAATGTGAAAATATTCACTTAATATTTGATCCATTCGATGGATCAGTTTAACTATAAAAATGCAATCTTCCGATGCGCCTTGGACTGAATAGATCTGCTTCTCTTTGTTCTTACGAACGGAGTTGTTCCCTTATTTTGATTTTCAATGGGATGAAATCAAAATGAGCCCTTTCTGATACAGAATCTACTGCAAAAAGGTGAGGTACACAGTATATAGTCTTTTGAGTTTAATGCGATAAAATAAAGTGACATAGTTTCTATTTCTCTTAAGGAGTATTTCCATGGGTTTGCCTTGGTATCGTGTTCATACTGTCGTATTGAATGATCCCGGTCGATTGCTTTCTGTTCATATAATGCACACAGCTCTAGTTGCTGGTTGGGCCGGTTCGATGGCTTTATACGAATTAGCGGTTTTTGATCCCTCTGACCCCGTTTTTGATCCAATGTGTATGATTATGATCATACATCTTTTAGATTATGATAATATCTCTTAGATTCAGCATCCATGGCTGAATGGTTAAAGCACCCAACTCATAATTGGCAAATTCGTAGGTTCAATTCCTACTGGATGCACCCTAATGGGAATGTTCAATAAGTTGGCTCTCTATGGATGGGATCTCATCATCCATCCATAACGAATTGAATATGGTATATTCATACCATAACATAGGAAGATTAAGAACTCGAATCCTGATCAATACTGGGACTCATAGGGAAGAAATTGGAGTTATGGATGGAATCAAATATGGAGTAGTTACAGGAAAAAGTCTTCGGTTATTGGGGAAGAATCAATATACATACTTCTAATGCCGAATCAGGATCAACTAAGACAGAAATCAAGTAAGTATTGGGTTGAACTCTTCTTTGGTGTTCAGGTAATGGCTATGAATAGCCATCGACTACCCCGAAAGGGTCGAAGAGACCTATTATGGGACATGCAATCCATTACAGGCATATGATCATTACGCTTCCATCAGGTTATTCTATTCCACCTCTTCTAGAGATTCTAAAGAAAAGAACTTCAAGAAAAATACTTAATAACACGGCGATACATTTATACAAAACTTCTAGTCCAAGTACACGCAATGGAGCTGTAGACAGTCAAATGAAATCCAATCCACGAAATAATCTGATCTATGGACGGCATCGTTGTAGTAAAGGTCGTAATGTCAGAGGAATCATTACCGCAAAGCATAGAGGGGGGGGTCATAAGCGTCTATACCGTAAAATCGATTTTCGACGGAATCAAAAAGACATATCTGGTAGAATCGTAACCATAGAATACGACCCTAATCGAAATACATACATTTGTCTTATACACTACGGGAATGGTGAGAAGAGATATATTTTACATCCCAGAGGGGCTATAATTGGAGATACCATTGTTTCTGGTGCAGAAGTTCCTATATCAATGGGAAATGCCCTACCTTTGAGTGCGGTTTGAACTATTGATTTACGTAATTGGAAGTAACCAATTAGGTTTACGACAAAACCTAGAAATCGATCACTGATTCAATTGGAGTACCTCTATGGAATAGACCTCAACAGAAAACTGTTGAGTAACGGCAGCAAGTGATTGAGTTCAGTAGTTTCTAATAGAGAATTATTGACTCTAGAGATATGGTAATATGGAGAAAATTGTTTGAAGCACGTACCGAACCGGAAGCGCCTCTTCTTTCAAAGAGAGGAGGACGGGTTATTCACATTTCATTTGATGGTCAGAGGCGAATTGAAAGCTAAGCAGTGGTAATGAAGATCCCCCGAAGAGATGTCTCCTACGTTACCCGTAATATGTGGAAGTATCGACGTAATTTGATAGAGTCATTCGGTCTGAATGCTACATGAAGAACATAAGCCAGATGACGGAACGGAAAGACCTAGGATGTAGAAGATGATAACATGAATGATTCGGCAGATTAGGATTCCTATATATCCACTCATGTGATACTTCATTATACGATGAAAAGATCTATTTTTTTCGATATCATCATATACATCTAGAAAGCCGTATGCTTTGGAAGAAGCTTGTACAGTTTGGGAAGGGGTTTTTTTTGATAAAAAAGAAGAATCTACTTCAACCGGTATGCCTTTAGGCACGACCATACATAACATAGAATTCAAACATGGAAAGGGCGGACAATTAGCTAGAGCAGCAGGTGCTAGAGCGAAACTGATTGCAAAAGAGGGTAAATCGGCCACATTAAGATTACCATCTGGGGAGGTTCGTTTGATATCCCAAAACTGCTTGGCAACAGTCGGACAAGTGGGTAATGTTGGGGTGACCCGAAAAAGTTTGGGTAGAGCTGGATCGAAGTGTTGGCTAGGTAAGCGTCCTGTAGTAAGAGGAGCAGCTATGAACCCTGTGGATCATCCCCACGGGGGCGGTGAAGGAAAAGCTCCAATTGGAAGAAAAAAACCCGCAACTCCTTGGGGTTATCCTGCGCTTGGAAGAAAAAGTAGGAAAAGGAGAAAATATAGTGATAGTTTGATTCTTCGTCGCCGTAAATAGGAACATTCCAAATCGAATTTCCAAAATTCGATGGGATGGGCGAACGACGGGAATTGAACCCGCGCATGGTGGATCCACAATCCACTGCCTTGATCCACTTGGCTACATCCGCCCCTTATCTAGCTAAAGGATTTTCTCTTTTTTGCATTCATCATTATTGTATTTATTCTGACCTCCATACTTAGATCGAGATATTGGACATAGAATGCCAATCTTTACCATGTCAAAAAAGGAGTAATCAGCTGTGATAGGTCAACAAGAAAGATTTGTAGCTAATCCAAAGAAAAGATTTGTAGCTAATCCAAAGAAAAGATTTGTAGCTAATCCAAAGGAAAGATTTGTAGCTAATCCAAAGGAAAGATTTGTAGCTAATCCAAAGAAAAGATTTGTAGCTAATCAAAAGAAAAGATTTGTAGCTAATCATTTATTCGAAAAAATGGAAAAAATCAAAATGGGGAAGGAGAAAGAAATAATAGTCACTTGGTCTCGGGCATCTAACATTCTACCCTCAATGGTTGGCCATACATTCGGTATTCATAATGGAAAGGAACATATACCTATTTATATAACAGAATCTATGATAGATCACAAATTGGGAGAATTCGCGCCTACACGGAATTTCGCGAGAGATGCAAGAAACGATAACGATAAAAAATCTGTAATGAAGAATAAAAAAAAATAGGGATCAAACAAAGCAAAAAAAGGAAAGAGAAACACCCAATATAGTGGTTTGAAAAACCACTATATTGGGTATTTCTCTTACCTTTATATAGTAAGAAAAGCAGCCTTAACCTATCTTATCCTTCAATAGAAGGAACTTCAACAGCAGCTAGATCTAGAGGGAAGTTGTGAGCATTACGTTCGTGCATTACTTCCATACCAAGGTTAGCACGGTTGATGATATCAGCCCAGGTATTAATAACACGACCCTGACTGTCAACTACAGACTGGTTAAAATTGAAACCGTTTAGGTTGAAAGCCATAGTGCTAATACCCAAAGCAGTGAACCAGATACCTACTACAGGCCAAGCAGCCAAGAAGAAATGTAAAGAACGAGAATTGTTGAAACTAGCATATTGGAAGATTAATCGGCCAAAATAACCATGAGCAGCTACGATATTGTAAGTTTCTTCCTCTTGACCGAATCTATAACCTTCATTAGCAGATTCGTTCTCAGTGGTTTCCCTGATCAAACTAGAGGTTACCAAAGAACCATGCATAGCACTGAATAAGGAACCGCCAAATACACCAGCTACACCTAACATGTGGAATGGATGCATAAGGATGTTGTGTTCTGCCTGGAACACAATCATAAAGTTGAAAGTACCAGAAATTCCTAAAGGCATACCATCAGAAAAACTTCCTTGACCAATAGGGTAGATCAAGAAAACAGCAGTAGCAGCTGCTACTGGAGCTGAATATGCAACGGCAATCCAAGGACGCATACCTAGACGGAAACTAAGTTCCCACTCACGACCCATATAGCAAGCTACTCCGAGTAAGAAGTGTAGAACAATTAGCTCATAAGGGCCACCATTGTATAACCATTCATCAACAGATGCTGCTTCCCATATCGGATAAAAATGCAAACCAATAGCTGCGGAAGTAGGAATAATAGCACCAGAAATAATATTGTTTCCATAAAGCAGAGAGCCAGAAACTGGCTCACGAATACCATCAATATCTACGGGAGGAGCAGCAATGAAGGCAATAATAAATACAGAAGTTGCAGTCAATAAGGTAGGAATCATTAAAACACCGAACCATCCAATGTAAAGACGATTTTCAGTGCTGGTAATCCAGTTACAGAAGCGACCCCATAAACTTGTGCTTTCGCGTCTCTCTAAAATTGCAGTCATGATCAAATTTTGACTTATTCTATTCTCAAAGACTCCCAAGCACACATATTAACTAGAACTCGAATTAATCGAGATGAGTTAATTCATAGAAGGCTTGTTAATTAACCATTATAGCACGGTTTTATTTCAACGTCAACCCATGCTAAAAAAAAAGATATATTTCATGATCTTATCATGAAATAACATAATATAATATTACAAAATAAAAAAAAACGAAGAAAAATATTCAAATGTTTTTATGGGTTGCCCGGGGCTCGAACCCGGAGCTAATCGGATGGAGTAGATAATGTCTCGTCTGTTAGAATAAGAAAAAACCCCTCCCCAAATCGTGCTTGCATTTTTCATTGCACACGACTTTCCCTATGTATACATATCATACTGATATTTTGATAAAATAGTTTACTAATTTGAAACTAATTTAGTTGATTCAATTATAAACTCCAAGTTCGTTTAGTAAATTTGAGCATTTCAGAATCTTAATTTCTAAAAATCCAATTCTTTACTTTTTGTTATTTCTAATCTATTGAAATTCTAGGTCTCATGATTGATTAGATCATGAATATGGGTAATATCCAAATACCAAAAACGTTCTTTCTTTGATCTATGTAAAGAAAAATGAATTTTTTCTTGGAAGACTACAGAAAGAACTTGTTCTTCTTCTATAATAAATTCTTCCAATAATCTTGGACCTAAGCTTTGCAAAAGCTTACGTACTGTACTCTTATGTTTACGAGCCAAAGTTCTAGCACACGAAAGTCGAAGTATATACTTCATTCGATACAAAATTCTCTTTTTCGAAGATCCACTATAAAAATGAAAAAGATTTTTCCATATTCGACCAAATCGACTAATAATATCATAATCTGATAAATCTGTCCAGATTGGCTTACTAGTAGGATGTCCTACTATAGTACAAAGTGAAGCTTTAGACAATGATCTAATGAGAAGAATGATTGGAACTATAGTATAAAATCTCTTAATACGAGTATCTATTAAGATAGAATACTCTAGTATTTGACTTCTTACTACCAAATGATTTCTTTTTACATTTGAAGAATAACCAAGAAAGTTGAATGAATAATAGTCGAATTGGTTTCTATGAAACCTATTCGTTTGAGACCAAAAATGAAAATAATATTGCCAAAAACAGACAAGATAAGATTTCCACTTCTCCATAAAAAGATCGGTCCCTTTTGATGCTAGAATTGCTTTTCCTTGGTATCGAACATAGTGCATGAAAGGATCTGTAAAGGGCCATATAGATCTTTGTAAAAAAGTATGATGTACTATTTTCACATGTTCTATTTTTCCATAAAAATAGATTCGCTCAAGAAAGGTTCCAAAAGATGTTAATCGTAAACAAGAAGATTGTTTACGAATAAACAGTAAACAAAACTCATATTCAGATACATAAGAATTATATAAGAAACGAGAGAGTCTTTTATTTTCTTTTGAAAATATAGAAACCAGTCTCTTTGAAATAACGAGACTATTCCAATTAAAATAGTCTAAGAGAAAGAATCGCAATAAATGCAAAGATGGAATATCTTTGATCCAAGATTGAAGAATTTGGACTAATATTTCAAAATGAATAGGATAAGGTATTAGTATGTCCGACACCTTATTTAAATACAAGAATTTCTCCTCTAAAAAAGAAAATATTGAATGAATAGATCGTAAATTTTGCAATTTACAGATTTCTTTTTGATTTCGAGAGGAAGCAAATAGAAATCCTAGGTAGAATGGAATTTCTATAACAACACCAAAACCCTCAGATATCATCTGAGAAAAAAAATGAGCATAAAAAAAACGGTTGGGCTCATTAATTTGATTGTGGTTACAATTTGGAACAACCGAATTCATCAAATAATTCGGTTGATAGATTCGAGTAATTAAACGTTTTATAAGTATTAAACTCGATTTATTGTCATAGGTAATCAGCTTTTTCGCAGGTTCGAAAAGAGCATTTAAACCATAATCATAAGCAAATGCATAGATATACTCTTGAAAAAGGAGTGGATATAAGCATTTTTGTTGACGAAATTGATATTTTTCTAGATATTTTTGAAATTCTTTCATTGAAATGTCTACTTGAACCAGAAGAATTGAGGCTTTTCTAGGTTTATCAGATGATACATAGTGCAATATGGTCAGAACAGAGTATTGGTTATTTGATTTTATCAAATCTTTTCATTCAATATGAAAAAATACTCCGGAAAAGAAACGAGTAGCCCAGCCAGCCTATTCAAAAAAAAAGATTTTATTCTTTTTTTTCCATAAAATTAGTTTCTGGATTTGTTCGGATTTGAATTTCACAGGCTAAATATCTTTTATTTTTGCAACCCAATTGCTCTTTTGATTTTGGAATCAATCTTTTTTATCAATATACAGTTTCTTCTACACATTAATCTCCAATTCAAAATAAAGAATAATTAGGATTCCTTCCAAAAATGAATCCGATCAAAAGTTCAATCATAAAAGAACTCATCGATTTTTTCTCCGATCAGGTACTAATATATTTTTAACATCTAATTAGATCGGGAAATTGTTCCAATGAAGAACATAAGCTCGTTTCTTTTTTATTTGAAACGAAAAATTGGAGCCATAGGGCTCTATCCATTTATTCACTAGACCCAACGAAAATTCGGAGAATTCCTTTATTCTCCTTCTTTCTTCTTCCAAAACTCAAAACAGTTTTTAAGAACTTTAAAAGATTCAGATTAAGAAGAAATTCCAAAAAATTCGACTTTCAATAAAAGAAAAGTCGAGAAATAGTAGTAAAAAAATTGAAAGAATTCAAGAATAAACTTATTATTACGACATGCTGTTTTTTCCATTCATTTCCTTTGAGGATCAGTCGCGGTCTTATAGACTCTACCAAAAGTCTGGACGAATTTTTTTCTTCATCCAAATGTGTAAAAGATCGTAGTCGCACTTAAAAGCCGAGTACTCTACCATTGAGTTAGCAACCCCAGATAACTGATAAATAAAGAGACAGGTAGATATGATCTAAATCAAATTCATTTTATTGCATAAGTCTGTAAAAACGTGAAATTTACAAACATAAATTTCATTCGAGAAAAAATCTCAATTCAATTACTAAAATTGAGAAAATCGACTAGGAAATCCATTCATAGCAAAATGAAAAATCTCCTATTTTTATTTTCTTTTTTGATCCAATTTTTCTTCGTGAATTCTTCGTCTTTATTAAAGACGATATCTTATATTAAGATAAAATACAAATGGAATATTTGAATAAATTGAATGTTTGAATAAATCGAATGTTTGAATAAAGTGAAGAAAAGATAGAGAACGAACTAAATCATTTTATTGATCTATGATCAAATTATATTTGATCAATACAATATTGTATTGATCAAATACAATTTGTCAATAGAAATTCAATATTTAGAAAAATAGAAATACAAACTCCCCTACTTCTCTCCTACTTAAGATTTTATATATTTTTTCTTTTTATATACCGAAATCTCGTTCTTTCCTTGCTTTCATTAACCCAAACCTCTTTCCTTAAAGAATTCTGTCTTCCTTAAGATATCATGAACAGTCTCTGTAGGTTGAGCACCTTTTTCAAGAAAATAAAGAATAGCAGGAACGTTTAAATAAGTTTTTTTCTTTATTGGGTCATAAAGACCCAGTTTTGCAATATCTCTTCCTTCTCTTCGAGACCTAGCATCAATTGCAACGATTCGATAGATGGCTCATTGGGATAGATATAGATAAAAAAAAGGTCCCCCAGAAACGTATATGAGATTTTCATTTCATACGGCTCAAGAAAAATGTTCAAAATTTCTGAATAGAATGGAAAATTGAATTAGAAAATCATGAATTAGACTATGATTCAAATAGACTCCTTTTTCCTTTCATTACAGAAAAAAAATAGCATTCATACTCATAACTCAAGTTAAAAAATAATATTTTTGAAAAAGTTCAAAAGGAAAATCCTTATTGATTTCTTGAGCTGTCTCTAAACTCTTTTGCTTGTCTTATCTCTAACCTACTGATATCTGTCAATATCACCAATTCCATTGTTGAGACAATTTCAAATAGTGTTTTCTTGTTCCGGAATTTTTTATATTTTTTTTCTAGAATCTTTGGGTTTATACATTACTTCGGAAACCTTTATTCCTGTCAAAAGGAAAGCAACATACCTTTTTTTTATTTTCTTCTTTTCTTTATAAATCAAATACGAAGGATTCACTCCCATTCCACCTTATGATCAAAAGAGTTTTACCAGTTTCCAACAACCTTTCTTTTTATTTTTTCTACTTGTTCGAATTGGTTTTTCGCTTTTTGATTTCGATACTAAAAATATACTTACAAAGATTGGTTTAAATTAGTTGAATTTTATTAATTAATTCTCACTAACCCTAGATTCTTTCCCCTGTTTGATAAACAATCAAGTTTTTTTATCTCGAGCTCCATCATGTACTGTTTACTGACAACCTAATATCAATTAGGCTTTTGACAGAACAGAACAGATTATGTCGAGCCAAGAGCATCTTCATTACTATAGAAAATGGTGGATATAAAAATCCACAGACAATTATGTCCTTCAAGTCGCACGTTGCTTTTTACCACATCGTTTCAAACGAAGTTTTATCATGACAGTCTTCTAATTTTATTTAGAAACAGTATGGAATTGATTCCATATGGAATCATGAATAGTCATTGGTTCAACCGATAATAGTCCATATCTATCCGATAGGTAAAGAAAAGAATATTGTGAAATTTACTGAGATCTTTTACAGAAAAATCAACGGAATCTGCCTAATCTTGGTTAGGCTTTGTGTCTTTGCTATCTCTTTCCTCTGCGGAATCGCCGCTCATTGGATTTGTGTTTTCTGGGTCCAACAATGATTTAGGAGAAGTGGGATCCTCCATTGCTTTATGATCATCTTTGGTTTGTTCTATCCCATCAGAGAATACTCGGGGACGGGGAAATCGATACACAATCCTTCCTCTTTTTGAATCAAACTCACTGATTTCGATCTTGACTCTATCCCCATGTACTACAAGTATATGATTACGACGTATATTGCCAGAGAGATAACCCAGAACGATTTGATTATTATGATCCAAACGCACGTGGAAAAGGATATCTTTGATCGGGTCCACAATGGTTCCTTCATACACAAGTCGTCTTTTCCTGTTGTTATCTTTTCTAGGAGTGCCACTCTTGTTTTTTTTCATAAACAACATGGATTCGATTCATATTAATAAATTTTTATTTAACCCTAACTAATTCAAATTGCTGGTTTCTCTTTAATGCAAAAGAGAGTTGTTCTCTCTAACTTTTTCCCTATATTTTTAAATCGTCAAAAAATATCTGCGAAACCAAAAGTTATCGGTTCAAATCCAAGGAAGGCCTTTTTCTATTTTAAAATAGAAAAGGAGTTCTCTTGAAACCTACCCATGAGAGCCATAGGCTATCCCCGTCCTAAGGTGCTTCTAAATGAAAGGATCTTGTCAACGTCCATAAAGAATAAAAGAATTTCCATTTCGTTATTTTCAGTAATTAAAGATAAAAAAATAATTAGCAACAAAAATAAAATAATAATTGGATCAATATCATGTTGGCCAATAATAAAATGATTAACCAAAATACTCGAATAAGATTCTTATTCAAGAATCTTATAATTCTTTATTGAAATGATTTTATATAATGATCTTTATGATTCTTTATAAAGCTAGAATGACCCTTGCGAATTGCATACACTAATTTGTTAAGAATCAATCGAATTGAAACTTGATCATTGTCATTGGCTGGAATTGGAATATCTACAAGATCTGGATCACAATTTGTATCGAGTAAACAAATTGTCGGAATACCTAAAGTAATACATTCTCGAAGAGCTATATGTTCTTTTTGCTGATCAATGATGATCACAATATCAGGTAACTCCTTCATATATTGGATTCCGCTGAGGTATTTTTGCAAAATAGCTAATTTTCTCTTCAAGATTGCTGCATCTCTTTTGCGAAGAAACTTGAATTGACCCTCCTTTTCTGATGCTTTTAAGTTCCTTAACTTACGAAGTTTCGCTTGTGTAATGACCCAATTTGTTAACATACCACGAAACCATTTTTTATTAACATAATGACACCGAGCTCTTATTCCAGCCAACTCTACTAAATCTGCAATTTTTTCGGGTAATTGTTTAGTACCAACGATTAAAATGTTTTTTCCTTGACTTGCTGCATCAAAAAGTAAATTACAAGCTTCTGATAAAAAACGAGCAGTTTTAGCGAGATTTGTAATATGTATACCTTTACGTTTGTTTTTACCCTTTGCAAGGATATAAGGAGTTATTCTAGGATTCCAACTCTTTTGACTATTACCTAAATGAACTCTTGCTTCAATCATCTCTTCCAAATTAATGCTCCAATGTCTTCTTATCATTTTCTCTCTCACTTCCTTTTTGTTTTTTCTTTTTTTTTTAAGAATCAAAAACGATGTACCTTGAAATAAATAATTGTTCCGATGGAACCTTCTACCGGTAATTCACCATTGATGCATGACACAAACCCTAACCAACTTTTTGAATTCCTTATTTGATTTATTCTGACTTGATTGATTCAAAAATCCATAATCAGATTGAATTCAAAAATTATAGTGAAAGGAAAAAATGAATATGTTTTCGTTTTAATATTAAGTAAAGAATAGTGAAATCTCAAAAATACAAGATTTTTATAACATTTCATCAGAATTTGCCTTATAAAGATTATTGAACATCATAATTCTTTATGATGTAACATAATATCTAACATTTCCAACTCAAATAGAGTTTCCGTTTTTTTTTCTAAAGCAAAGCTTTTCTCGTGTCTTGAAGGATGTACACATTTTTTCAATCCAGTACCAATAGGTAAAATCCTTCCCAGAACAACGTTTTCTTTCAGGCCTTTCAACCAATCAATACGACCTCGCAGAGCAGCTTTTGCTAAAACTCGAGCAGTTTCTTGAAAACTTGCTTCGGATATGAAACTTTGAGTATTCAGAGAGGCCTTTGTTACTCCCAATAAGATTGCCCGATAAAAGATTGATTCATCCAGAGCACGTCCTGCTCGTTCTGCTCGGAATAACCCAACTAACTCTCTAGGCAAAAAGACATTAGACATCCCATCTTCTGAAACCAACACTTTTGATGTTACTTGACGTATAATAATCTCGATATGTCTATTATGGATATGTACCCCTTGGGATCGATAAACTTTTTGAATCTTATTAACCAAAGAAATACGACTTTGGGCTATGGTTAGTTCAGCTCCAATGAAGAAAACCCAAGGTACTCCAAGAATTCTTGGTATACATTCATTCCAGGTTTCAATCCTCCTTTTGAGATTTTTCGATATTAAAGCAATCGAACGCACTTCGAAAATTTGGTCTACTTTTGGAAGACCTTGCGTTATATCGCTAGATCTTGATTTTTCATATAGAAATGTAACTAATACATCTCCTTTATAAAAGATTTTTCCATAATGACCATGAACGGTTGCGCCTGAAGTGAGCAAATAGGGCTTAGCTGACCTTATAACTAAAGAATCCAAATTAAGAATTACAATCTGACCAGATTTTTGGACGTATGGTTTGTCTTGAAATAGACATACATTTTCGCAAATAAATTGTCCAAGACTTATTGTTGTCGATGTGTCTTCCCAACTATCGTCATGAAAGTTGGGGTACCAATTCCAATCGAATGGGTTTAAAAAAAAGCCATCGGGATTGTAAATTCTTCTATTCTCATCTATTAAACAGTATTCAGCTAGTTCAAGTTGAACTATTCTACATCTATTATAGATTTGATTCAATACTTCGACAGTCTGCTCCAAAAGAGAAGGTCTTACAATTAAACATGAATCAAATGTAGAATTTTCTATATCTATAGAAAAGATGTTCAGTAGCAGAAAAACCTCTTTCAAATTGTCAAAAAAATCAAACCCATTGTCAAAATAGGCAGAGAAAAAATATTTATTTAATAAGATCTCATTATGAGTTACTAAATTAGTAAATGAATAAAAATTCGTTATTTTAGGTAAAATAGTGCCTAACTGACAAAAAATACATAGGGGATTCCTATTTATTGGAATCGTATTCTTTTTGAATCGATCCATTCGAGAACAATTGGACGATGACAAGATTATCAAAGATTGGTATTCCTTATTTCGATTTAACAAAGTGCCCATAGTTCCTTGCCGTTGACTAAATGATTCAATCTTTGTCTTAGAGTCAAAAGGATTGATATTGGTACGATCTAATCGATTTTCAGAAATCGATCCTGAACTTGCTCTTTCATATCTATTTCCAATATATGAAATAGTAGGCTTAAGTAACTCAATTTTTATGAAATTGCGAATTAAATAACTTGTCTTTATCTCAACAAATACAGCATGAACCTCTTCTTCTATAGAAGAACTATTTTGTTCTTGGTCCCAATTCAATACTAAACAAGTCCGAACTAATTGAATACTTTTGAGACAAATTATTCGAATTGACTTGTTATCCCCATAAAGGAAAAAATTGACAACTCGAATTTGAAGATTGTCTTTTTCTTGCAATAGATCCTGAGGGAAGAGCATTGCTAAATCAATCTCATCAGGTAATTCATATGGAATTACAGGTCTAACTGAAAAAAAATACTTTTTCTTAATAAGTGTGATCCCTTGAATATAGATCCAATCTTTCCATTTTTTGGATTTCTTAGAATTTTTTTTTCCGGTTTCTCGTGGTATCAAAAGACCACTGTACCTAAATATCTTATCTGTTTCCCTTGGAAAATGAATATCTCCAGAAAATATTCTGAGTTCAATATATTTTTTTGTTTTCTCCACTTGGACTAATCCACCGATTCGGCTTCTTTTATTTAAAGTAAGCCATGTATTTACTCCAATGATACTATTGTTCCGGACCTTTATAGAAGAGGATCTTGGTAAGATATGGACTTCTTCGGGAATGAAAAAAAACGAATCTATTTCCCTTTGGTCTTCCGGGCTCAATTCTTGTACTTCTTGATCCTCAATCCATGTTTGGTCTTCCAGACTCAATTCTTGTACTTCTTGATCCTCAATCCATGTTTGGTCTTCCAGACTCAATTCTTGTACTTCTTGATCCTCAATCCATGTTTGGTCTTCCAGACTCAATTCTTGTACTTCTTGATCCTCAATCCATGTTTGGTCTTCCAGACTCAATTCTTGTACTTCTTGATCCTCAATCCATGTTTGGTCTTCCAGACTCAATTCTTGTACTTCTTGATCCTCAATCCATGTTTGGTCTTCCAGACTCAATTCTTGTACTTCTTGATCCTCAATCCATGTTTGGTCTTCCAGACTCAATTCTTGTACTTCTTGATCCTCAATCCATGTTTGGTCTTCCAGACTCAATTCTTGTACTTCTTGATCCTCAATCCATGTTTGGTCTTCCGGGCTCAATTCTTGTACTTCTTGATCCTCAATCCATGTTTGGTCTTCCGGGCTCAATTCTTGTACTTCTTGATCCTCAATCCATGTTTGGTCTTCCAGACTCAATTCTTGTGTTTTTTTATACTCAATCAACGTTTGATATTTTTGATATTCAATCAACATGTGGTATTCCGGAAATTCTTTTATTCCTTGATCCTCAATCAACGTTTGGTATTCCGGAACTTCCTGATCCTCAATCAAAAACAAATTCTCTTTTTTTATGATTGACTCCATCTCTATGATTCCATATTGAATAATTCCTGAACTGCTTATTCTGTATCGTGGATCATCAAAATAAGCAAGAATACTATTTCGATGGAAAATACCATTTATAGGTATTTCCATCGAAATCGAAAAATAGGGTATTGGTTCTTTTTCCGATTCTTTATCGTATTTGAATGGGATAAAAAATCGGTTTCTTCGCTTTTTCGACAAGAAATACAAATTCTCTTCCTGAATAGAAGGATATATGAAATTCGAATGATTATTCGATATGATTTGATCAGTTCGTAAATGTTCCAAAATTTCCCCTTTACTAGAAGTGTCCAACACTTTACATCTTACTTGATTATTAGTCATTGAAAGATCAGGAATAGAAAGAAATCTTTCTTCAACAGAAAAAGAATCAACATTCATTTGATCTTGATCCTTGTGGACTAAAAAAGACACTCTACCGGATCTGCAAGGACTTCCTTCTAATACCCATAAATGGCTTGTTTTTGGTAATAGATGCACATTACTATATGGATGTTTAGGTGTATGGTAGACATCGGTACTCCAGTGCAATTCTCCCCCTGATTCTGAATAGATATGTTTTTGGACTCTCTCTTTCAAAGGAAAAGTAGATATTCCAGTACGAATCTCAGCAATAACTTGTTCAGACTCGACATATTGATCATTTTGAACTAAAATCAAACTTTTCGCGGGGATACTCAAATCATGGATCATATCCCGACTCTCTATAGTTACATAAAAGTTTGTAGAACACAGAAAGGCAGGATGCCCATGACGGGTACGTGTGGGATGAAGCAAATCCTCGTTGAACTTGATTTTTCCATGAAAAGGAGTTCGTACATGTTGGGCGGTCCCACCTGTAAATACTCCCCCAGTATGAAAAGTTCTTAATGTGAGCTGAGTTCCTGGTTCCCCAATCGATTGACCCGCAATAATACCTACAGCTTCTCCCAATTCAACCAAATCACCATGAGTGAGACTTCGACCATAACATAATTGGCAGATCCAAGATGTACTTCTGCAAGTGAAAGGACTTCTAATATATATTGGTTGTGTTCGAAAGGCTATGAATTGATTGATCAGTCCAATCCCAATATCTTGATTTCGAGTGGCAATGCATCGTAGACCGATATAGATATCATCTGCTAATACACGACCGATTAGTGTTTGGACAAAAAAGGTTTCTGTCATCCCGTTTTTAGGGCTCACGGAAATACCTTGGATAGTACCACAGTCTCTTCTACGTACAACAATGTGTTGAACTACTTCAACAAGTCTACGAGTAAGATATCCAGCATCTGCTGTTCGTATAGCAGTATCTACAACTCCTTTGCGAGCTCCATAACAAGAGATTATATATTCGGTCAAAGAGAGTCCCTCACGTAAATTACTTTGAATGGGTAAATCAATCATTTGCCCTTGTGGATCTGACATTAATCCTCTCATACCTACTAATTGGTGTATCTGAGATGCATTTCCCCTAGCTCCTGAAAAGGACATCAAATAGACTGGGTTAGAAGGATCACTCATCTGAAAATTAGGATTCATTTCTTGTTTCAAATATTCACTTGTAGCATACCATATTTCAATAGATTGACGTAATTTTTCTACTGCATGTACATTCCCATAATGATGGTGTTTCTCCATCAGAGAACTCTGATGTTCAGCATCTTGAACTAACCACCGTTTCGATGATATTGTTAAAAGATCATCAATTCCTAATGAGATAGATGTAGCAGTGGCTTGATGGAAGCCTAAAATCTTGAGTTGATCTAAGATATGGGATGTATATCCCATTCCAAAATGAGCTATTAATCTGCTAATAAGTCGTTTCATAGCAGTTCCATTTATGACTTTATTGTAAAAGGCTTGTTGTTCTGTCATAATTACCTCTATATCTTGCTGAGTGGGATTCGACAATAGACATGAGTCAGTGATTTGAAGATAGAATTTCCTTTATTTTAATCCGAATTCATGCAGACATTCAAAAATTTTGATACTAGTGAAATTAGAAAAAACCGAATCAAATTTCACCGACCAGAAAGAGCATCACCCAATCGATTTTTTGAGTTTCGATAGTGTACGAATATACCGGGCTTGACTAAACCCTTGTATGGCTTCTTCTATCTCTCGATAAAAAGAAATATGACCAAGAGTGGTTCGAATGTATATATACCGGATTTCATCTTTTGCGTTTTTTATTATTAGATAGTGCCCATAAATCTCATGAGAAGCACCCAAAGATTCATATTGAACCTCAATGGGAACCTCACTTGACCCAATAACACATGGATCTAGTTTCCATCGGAGCCACAAAGCGCTATCTAAACCAATTTTTTTTTGCCGATAAGCTCCAAGTGCATCATATGAGCTAGAAAAATAAAGTTCTTTTTCTGTATCATAGCTATTGTTTTGATTGTCAACTGGTTTATTTTTACAGTTTTTGTAAGTATATAGATTATACTTATTTCGATTATACCTATTTGCACAAATCCCTCGACGACTCCCGGTGGTTAATACATAGAGTCCGATAAGCATATCTTGAGTTGGTACACAAATAGGGTCTCCAATAGCAGGAGATAACAAATTGATATGAGAAAACATAAGTAAACGAGCCTCCGCTTGGGCTTCCAAAGATAAAGGTAAATGAACAGCCATTTGATCTCCATCAAAGTCTGCATTAAAACCCTTACAAACCAATGGGTGTAAACAAATAGCGCGCCCTTCCACTAAAATAGGTTGGAAGGCCAATATGCCTAATCTATGCAAAGTGGGCGCTCTATTTAATAATACAGGATGCCCCTGCATAACTTCTCGAAGTATTTCCCATACAATAGGTTCTTTTTCGCGCTCTCTAATCTGCCTTTTAGCAGTCGCTGTGTTAGAAGCGAAATGTTTCCTAATTAAATCGCGGATTAGAAATGGTTGGAAAAGCTCTATTGCGATTTCTCGAGGTAATCCACATTGATGTAATGAAAGAAAAGGACCTACAACAATAACAGAACGCCCTGAATAATCAACCCGTTTCCCAAGCAAAGTCTCACGAAATCTTCCCTCTTTCCCTCCAATTATATCTGAAAAAGATTTGTAAACTTTATTATAACTATCCCACTTCGGTTCTCCGTGGACCCCAGTATCAAGAAGTATATCTACAGCTTCTTGTAATAATTTGACCTGAGAAATTACAACATCTGTGTCCGGAGAGGTATTTGAGGCTAATAGTCTGCTAAGATCATTATTCCGAATAATCACTCTTCTATAAAGCTCATTAATATCCGAACTTATTAGTTTACCCCCATCTATCTGAATAATAGGCCTCAATTCGGGAGGAAGAACTGGTAAAAAGTACAGAATCATCCATTCTGGTTCTATATTTGTTTGAAGAAAACGTTTAGCTAATTCCATACGTCTAATCAAAAAATTCTTTCTTATTTGAATTTTGATATCTTCTGATTCATTTCCAATAGATTTCTCGTTCGCTAATTGTTTCCATTCTACTAATGAATTCTCGATAAGAATTCGTAAATCTAAATCAGCTAATTGCTCTCTAATAGCATCAGCTCCTGCCAGAATTTCTCGATTTTGAAATGTCTTGAAGCCTCGGGTACTAAAAAAAAGTGGAATGTTGTATTTCCGGGATTGGATTTCATATTCGAATAAGCCTCGTAATCGTAAAAAAATCGGTTTTTTAGCTATGGGCCTAGCAAAAGAACAATCGAGATAGGTTCCTATAGGATTCCCCCCTTTCAAATCGGACGTGAAGGTTTCCTCTCATCCGGCTCAAGTAGTTGCACTAAATAAAAAAGGAGTTCTTTCTTATTTTTAGACTTTTTTAGATAAAACGTTACAAAGAACTACTCTTTACTCAAGTTCCCAGTAAAAACAAATCTCTCGTTGATTCATTCTTCTTTTACTTCAATTTGATAAATGAATTACTTATCAAAAATGAGAATGTAAAATTCTTGAGTAGTCTACTTCCCTTATGAAGTCTCTTCAAGACTTTTGATTCTTGAATTCATACGGGATTTATTTGTCTATATCTCATTCCATTTAATCTTTTAGGTCCCCTACTCACCTCGGCGGTTATGTCTTAATATCCCTTGAAGCATATATGCGATAGATAAACTCCTGTAACCGTACTATAATTTGCTTGATTAAGCAAAATCTTTCTCTGAAAGAGATGGAATGGTAAATCTCATGAAAAACGATTTTCACAAGGTATAACTAGCTATTCCTGTTTATCTATTACGGAATCGACCATGGATTAATTCCCCTTCAAATTGGAAGTATAGAATACACCAAAAATCCTAAGTTTCATGTTATTTCTTCCAAAACACATGTCAGACCAAGGGCATCCCAAATGGATCGAATGGGATGACAGTTTCTCAATTCGAACCTGTCAAATGAGAATTTTGATCAAATCACACACCGCAATATACTAGGCTTTTTAATTCTTTAAGGGGTTGATCTAAAAGATTCGCAATATAACTAGGAAGACGTTTTAAATACCACACATGAGTCACTGGACATGCAAGTTTGATGTACCCCATTTGATATCTTCGTATCCGAGAATTAGCAAATTCTACCCCACATTTTTCACAAAATCTTGGGTTTTCTTTTTCAGCCCCAATCTCTTTAGAAATTCCACACGCACAAACTCCACTTTTTATGGGTCCAAAGATTTTTTCGCAAAACAATCCATTTGTTTCTGGTTTATTGCTTTTATAATTAAAAGTTTGAGGTTTTGTTACCTCTCCAACTATTTCCCCATTAGGTAGGATTTTGGTCGCCCAAGCCTTTATTTGTTGAGGAGAAACTGGTCCAATTTGAAGTTGTTGATGTTTATACTGGTCCATCATAAAAAAAGATTGAAAGGATGCTTAATTCAGATCACACGTCCTTCCTATGAATCTGGAAGTTCTTTTCAGATACAAGGAAATAATTCAGTTCTAGAGCCAAACATCGTAGTTCCCGAACAAGTACTCGAAAAGTTTCTGGCACATCATCGTCGGGGTTAGGAGTTCTTCCTCCAGTAAGCATAGTATTTATTATTTCTTTACGAGTTCTAATATGATCAGATTTATAAGTAAGCATTTCTTGTAAAATATGAGCAACACCAAATCCTTCTAGAGCCCAAACTTCCATTTCTCCTACTCGTTGTCCCCCTCGGTTAGCCCTTCCTCTAACGGGTTGTTGTGTAACAAGTGAGTAAGGCCCAGTAGAACGCCCATGAATTTTATCATCAACTTGATGAATTAATTTTAGAATATAGGACTTTCCTATTAGAACGGGTTGTTCAAAAGGATCTCCTGTTCTTCCATCAAATATTTTGCTTTTTCCAGGGTATTCAGGCTCAAATACCCATGGATTTTTTGTTTGTTTACTGGCTTCATATAATTCAGAAAAGACTAGTTTTCTCGAAGCCTCTTGCTCATATCTTTCATCAAAGGGTGCTATTCGATAATGTTTCTTTAGCAGATCCCCTGCTAATCCAAGCGAGCATTCAAATAGCTGTCCCACATTCATTCGTGAAGGTACTCCTAAAGGATTGAAGACCATATCAACAGGTGTTCCATCTTGCAAATAGGGCATATCTTGTCGAGGCAAAATCTTGGAAATGATACCTTTATTGCCATGTCTTCCAGCTACTTTATCACCTACCTTGATTTTACGTTTCTGTAAAATATATACAGAAATCATTTCTAAAATACCACTCGAATCGTCCTTCTCAATCCATTTCGTATCAATAACGAGACCTCTTCCCCCTATAGGCAGTCTTAGAGAAGTTTCTTTTGTAGTGCCTAAATCATTACCAAATAAAGCTCCTAATAACCTATCCTCTGGTACCAATTCATCCTCCATCATTGGCGTTAATTTACCTACTAGAATATCACCTGTTTCTACCCAAGATCCCAGCATCACAATCCCATTCCTATCTAGCTTGCGGAGGAAATGAGTCTCCAGATGAGGTATTTTCTTAGTGATTATTTCACGGCCTTCAATTGTCACATAAGTCTTAACTTCATATCTCCGAATGTGAAAAGACGTAAAAATATCTTCATATATCAGACGTTCGCTAATTAGTACTGCATCTTCAAAATTGTAACCCTCCCATGGC
>JAMFTS010004954.1:5000-7500 GCA_028095005.1 Rhynchospora pubera
AACAAAGCGTGGCAGAGAGGCGTGCATGACTTGCCAAAAGCGTGGAACAAAGCGTGCATGACAGGCCAAAAGGGTGGCACAAAACGTGGCAGAGAGGCGTGCATGACAGGCCAAAGCGTGGCAGAGAGGCGTGCATGACAGGCCAAAAGCGTGGAACAAAGCGTGCATGACATGCCACAAGCGTGGAACAAAGCGTGCATGACAGGCCAAAAGCGTGGAACAAAGCGTGCATGACAGGCCACAAGCGTGGAACAAAGCGTGCATGACTGGCCAAAGCGTGGCAGAGAGGCGTGCATGACTGGCCAAAGCGTGGCAGAGAGGCGTGCATGACTGGCCAAAGCGTGGCAGAGAGGCGTGCATGACAGGCCAAAAGCGTGGCAGAGAGGCGTGCATGACTGGCCAAAGCGTGGCAGAGAGGCGTGCATGACAGGCCAAAAGCGTGGAACAAAGCGTGCATGACTGGCCAAAGCGTGGCAGAGAGGCGTGCATGACTGGCCAAAAGCGTGGAACAAAGCGTGCATGACTGGCCAAAAGCGTGGCAGAGAGGCGTGCATGACTGGCCAAAGCGTGGCAGAGAGGCGTGCATGACTGGCCAAAGCGTGGCAGAGAGGCGTGCATGACTGGCCAAAAGCGTGGCAGAGAGGCCAAGGCGTGGCCGAGATGGGTGCATGACAGGCCCAAGCGTGGCAGAGAAGCGTGCATGACGGGCCGAAAGCGTGGCAGAAACGTGTGCATCACAGGCTAAAGCATGGCAAAAAGCGTGAGGGGTTTTTCGTGGGGTGGTAACTACGGTACTATAAGAAGGGAAAAAATGCATCTTGTCTATTAGGGGGTAGGGTGTATTCGACTCAAAATTGGGTTGGCAACCCATCCAAGGCTGCAGCTTGGCACGCTGCAGCGGTGTCTCCCCCTGACACCGACTGGTCCGAAGAGCTACGGACTGGTCCGAAACGGGCCACGGGATGGTCCGATGTGACCCTCCGCTCTGTTGGAGCGTGGCAACCCATCCAAGGCTGCAGCTTGGCACGCTGCAGCGGCGTCTCCCCCTGACACCGACTGGTCCGAAACGGGCCACGGGATGGTCCGATGTGACCCTCCGCTCTGTTGGAGCGTGGCAACCCATCCAAGGCTGCAGCTTGGCACGCTGCAGCGGTGTCTCCCCCTGACATCGACTGGTCCGAAGAGCTACGGACTGGTCCGAAACGGGCCACGGGATGGTCCGATGCGACCCTCCGCTCTGTTGGAGCGTGCCAGACAAGCTCTCTCTGGCCGAAAAGCGTGGAACGGGCACCAAAAAGCGTGAGGGGTTTTTCAGGGGTTGGTAGCTACGGTACTATAAGAAGGGAAAAAATGCATCTTGTCTATTAGGGGGTAGGGTGTATTCGACTTGGAATTGGGTTGGCAACCCATCCAAGGCTGCAGCTTGGCACGCTGCAGCGGTGTCTCCCCCTGACACCGACTGGTCCGAAGACCTACGGACTGGTCCGAAATGGGCCACGGGATGGTCTGATGTGACCCTCCGCTCTGTTGGAGCGTGGCAGACAAGCTCTCTCTGGCCGAAAAGCGTGGAACGGGCACCAAAAAGCGTGAGGGGTTTTTCAGGGGTTGGTAACTACGGTACTATAAGAAGGGAAAAAATGCATCTTGTCTATTAGGGGGTAGGGTGTATTCGACTTGGAATTGGGTTGGCAACCCATCCAAGGCTGCAGCTTGGCACGCTGCAGCGGTGTTTCCCCCTGACACCGACTGGTCCGATGAGCTACGGACTGGTCCGAAACGGGCCACGGGATGGTTCGATGTGACCCTCCGCTCTGTTGGAGCGTGCCAGACAAGCTAAACGTCCCACAGAATCCCCGATGATGGCAGCTTGGCAACCTGCTGGAGGGGTGTTGGAATGCCATGGACCGATCCGCGCTTGTCGGCAAAGAAATTTTGTCGGTTTCGGATCGGCCAAACGACCCATGAATTGGCCCTAAACGACCCACGGAATCCCCGATGATGGCAGCTTGGCAACCTGCTGGAGGGGTGTTGGAATGCCATGGATCGATCCGCGCTTGTCGGCAAAGAAATTTTGTCGGTTTCGGATCGGCCAAACGACCCATGAATTGGCCCTAAACGACCCACGGAATCCCCGATGATGGCAGCTTGGCAACCTGCTGGAGGGGTGTTGGAATGCCATGGACCGATCCGCGCTTGTCGGCAAAGAAATTTTGTCGGATCGGCCAAACGACCCATGAATTGGCCCTAAATGACCCACGGAATCCCCGATGATGGCAGCTTGGCAACCTGCCGGAGGGGTGTTGGAATGCCATGGACCGATCCGCGCTTGTCGGCAAAGAAATTTTGTCGGTTTCGGATCGGCCAAACGACCCATGAATTGGCCCTAAACGACCCACGGAATCCCCGATGATGGCAGCTTGGCAACCTGCCGGAGGGGTGTTGGAATGCCATGGATCGATCCGCGCTTGTCGGCAAAGAAATTTTGTCGGTTTCGGATCGG
>JAMFTS010001218.1:0-27132 GCA_028095005.1 Rhynchospora pubera
TACTAAGACTGAAGAAGAAAGAATCCAAAACAATTTGACCAAAAAATATATGGTCCAAAAAGAAGATTCGGATCAAAAAAAAGATCAAAAAAAAGATCAAAAAAAAGATCAAAAAAAAGATCAAAAAGAAGGTAAAAAAGAAGATCAAAAAGAAGGTAAAAAAGAAGGTAAAAAAAAAAGATTCGGATCAAAAAGAAGGTAAAAAAGAAGATTCGGATCAAAAAGAAGATCAAGAAGAAGATTCAGATCAAGAAGAAGATTCGGATCAAAAAAAAAAATCAAAAAGAAGATTTTTTGGATTGGAAGAAAATGAATAAAGAATGGAAAAAAAGGAATGAAGAAACGGTTTTTGGATTCCATATAGGATCTCATTGGTTCTTCCCAGAATTGGTACTACTTTTAAATGAATATAAAAAGAAACCATGGATTACGCCAATCAAATTCCTTCTTTTTGATTTGGATCCTCGTAAAGATCCAAAAAATAAAGATCCAAAAAATAAAGATCCAAAAAATAAAGATCCAAAAAATAAAGATCCAAAAGACGGCAAAAAAACGGAAGACGAAGCTATGCAGGAAGCTATTAACGCGGGAAAAATTTTTAATGTCAAAAAAAACAAATAAGTCAGAACAAGATTTTATAGTACAAGTGCGTTATGAACCAGAACCGGGAAGTGAAGAAAAAAAGAAAAAGAAGATAATCAGAGGATTAAATGACATGCAAGAATTTGATTTCTTGATCAAAAAATCTTTCCTTTACCAATTAAGATTGGATACCCCCGAAACCAAGAAAAAAATAAAAAGTGGGATAGACGAGAGCTATCACCTGCTTAGACTGTTCAAAGACTATCTGCAAAAAAAGGAAAAGGGGATTCCTATACCTCGTAGAAGAGATCCACAACAAGTAAGTACCAAATTGATCGAGAAAGGCGAGATAGATTTGGAACTAATGGAAATGTTAACAGAGAAAAGTGACAGTGTCCCCTCTTTGTTAGAAAATCAATATCTGAAATTCGACGAATTTCGTCTATGTCAGAAAATAGACGGGAAATCCATTTTATATCAAATGATAAGTATCAATATCTCATTGTTCAATGAAAATGAGCATCAAAGTCAGGACTTCCTTCGTCCTGAAGATATTCTATCTTCTAGGCGTTGTCGAGAATTGCGAATTTTAAGTTCTTTCAATTACCCTAATTGGAATGTTAGGGATAGAAAGCGATCCGATGGAAAGAAAAAAAAAAAAAAAAGAAAACAAAAAAAAAACTCTAGCCAATTATTCAATGTTTTCAATGAGAAGGAACTAAATACAGATCCCAATGAATTCGTGAAATGCAAATCTTTTCTTTGGCCAAATTTCCGATTCGAAGATTTATTATGTATGAATCGCTATTGGTTAATACCAATAATGGAAGTCGTTTCAGTATGTTAAGGATACGTATGTATCCAAAAATCTAGAATTCGAAAATAGTGTATTTCCTATACCAACATAGGAATCAAGAAATTAGCAGAGTTCTTCAAATTGTCGTTAAAGACATTTTTCCTTAATACAGAAATGGATTATCTCCTGCTATCCAAATCAAATCTTCCATTTGATTTGGATAGAATAACAAAGTAGTATATGAATAAATCCAAAACTAGATTCAAATAACTGGCATAATCCTGATTTTTTGATTTTTCCTGATCGGAAAAATCATCCATGAAAAAGAAAAAAGATAGAAAAATTTTGTTATTTATGGTCCAAAATTCATCCACTCCCATTATTCCACAAGAAGAAAACAAAGGTTCTGTTGAATTTCAAGTATTCAGTTTCACCAATAAGATACAGAGGCTTACTTCCCATTTCGAATTGCACAAAAAAGATTTTGTATCGGAAAGGGCTCTACGAAAAATTCTGGGAAAACGCCGACGGTTGCTGGCTTATTTGTCAAAGAAAAATCAAGTACGTTATAATAAATTAATGGATCAATTGAATATTCGGGAACCACAAACTCGTTAATTTCATCGTTTGAATTTTTTTGGAATTTAGTAGTATTCGATTTTTCATTTTGATGAGCCTCACTTTGAGGAATTCATGGAATAATGAATTCAGGAAGAAAAGATATGACTGGAAAAGTTATGACTGTACCGGTTACAAGAAAAGATCTCATGATAGTCAATATGGGTCCTCACCACCCATCAATGCATGGTGTTCTTCGATTGATCCTTACTCTCGATGGTGAAGATGTTATTGATTGTGAACCCATATTGGGCTATTTACACAGAGGAATGGAAAAAATAGCGGAAAACCGAACAATTCTACAATATCTACCTTATGTAACACGGTGGGATTATTTAGCTACTATGTTCACAGAGGCAATAACGGTAAATGCACCAGAAAAATTGGAAAATGTTCAAGTACCTCAAAGAGCTAGCTATATCAGAGTTATTATGCTGGAATTGAGCCGTATAGCTTCTCATTTGTTATGGCTTGGACCTTTTATGGCAGATATCGGTGCACAGACTCCTTTCTTTTATATTTTCAGAGAGAGAGAATTGATATACAATCTATTCGAAGCCGCCACAGGTATGCGAATGATGCATAATTATTTCCGTATCGGGGGGGTAGCTGCGGATCTACCTTATGGGTGGATAGAGAAATGTTTCGATTTCTGCGATTATTTCTTAACAGGAGTTGTTGAATATCAAAAACTTATTACACGGAATCCCATTTTTTTGGAACGAGTGGAAGGAGTGGGTATTATTGGTGGAGAAGAAGCAGTAAATTGGGGTTTATCCGGGCCAATGTTACGAGCTTCTGGAATCCAATGGGATCTTCGTAAAGTTGATAATTATGAGTGTTACAATGAATTCGATTGGGAAATCCAATGGCAAAAAGAAGGAGATTCATTAGCTCGTTATTTAGTACGAATCGGTGAAATGAAGGAATCCATAAAAATGATTCAACAGGCTCTAGAGGGGAATTCCTGGAGGACCCTATGAGAATTTAGAAGTCCGACGCTTTGATAGAGCAAAGAATTCCGAATGGAATGATTTTGCATATCGATTTATAAGTAAAAAACCTTCACCGAATTTTGAATTGTCGAAACAAGAACTTTATGCCAGAGTGGAAGCCCCAAAGGGGGAATTAGGGATTTATTTGATAGGAGATAATAGTGTTTTCCCCTGGAGATGGAAAATTCGTCCACCGGTTTTATCAATTTGCAAATTCTTCCAGAGCTAGTTAAAAGAATGAAATTGGCTGATATCATGACGATATTAGGTAGTATAGATATCATTATGGGAGAAGTTGATCGTTGAAATGATAATTGATACAACAGAAGTACAAACTATCAATTCTTTCTCTACATCGGGATTTTTCAAAGAAGTCTATGGACTGATATGGATTATACCTATTTTGACCCTGATATTGGAAATCACGATAGGGGTACTCGTCATTGTTTGGTTAGAAAGAGAAATATCCGCAGCGATCCAACAGCGTATTGGGCCTGAATATGCTGGTCCGTTGGGAATTCTTCAAGCTATAGCAGATGGGACGAAATTACTTTTGAAAGAGGACCTCCTCCCATCTCGAGGAGATATTCGTCTGTTTAGTGTCGGACCGTCTATAGCAGTCATATCAGTTCTACTAAGCTATTTAGTAATTCCTTTTGGGTATCGTCTTGTTTTAGCGGATCTCGGTATAGGTGTTTTTTTATGGATCGCCATTTCAAGTATTGCTCCTATTGGCCTTCTTATGTCAGGATATGGATCGAATAATAAATATTCCTTTTCAGGTGGTCTCCGAGCTGCTGCTCAATCAATTAGTTATGAAATACCATTAACTCTATGTGTATTATCAATATCTCTACGTGTGATTCGCTGGAATATGAACTTTTCTCTCTCTTTCTTCTAGAAATCAAAGAAGAAAAAGAGGTTCAATGTATTGAATAGATATTCTCATTCATTTTTTGATTCAGCATTCGGGTTGATTAGTTAAACCAGATAGTTATATGAGTGAAACAAAACAACTTATCCATTTGTAGTAAGAAAAAAAAATCTCATTCCCTATGTACGTACAAGCATCCAGTTGAAGGAAACATAAGCAGGGATAAACAGTTTATCCCAAGATTGCGATTTTTTGATTAGTCATCATATCTTGAAGCGGGTGCAAACAAAAGATCAACTGTATGGAGTTTCTACTACTGTCTTGTATGTATTACTATACCGGCGATCAATCAAAAGTCAGTGGACAGTTAGGAACACCAAGGTACACAAAGGATTAGTAATAGATATAATGGAAGGTATCAAAAAAAAGGTTTTTTCCACATAAAACGAATCATAATAAGGACTTGAAATTGGTAGAAATGATCAAGTAGTACTTCCCTACGATTCCGATCTAGAGTATGCTCCTATTCACTGATTCAAAAAATGACTATCAAGAACGAATTAATCCTTTATTTTTTTTTGAAGTACCCTCCCCTGAGACAGAAGAAGAGGAAAAAAGAAATGGAATGCCATATATGGAATGAATAATCAAGAAAAGATCTTTCTTGATTATTTCTTCCATATTGATTCATATACAATTCTTATCATGATTCATGAACGAATGCCTAATTCTTTATATTTATTCATTGATATAACGAGTATTTTATTGAAAGATTCAGTTATTACCGAACAAAGAGAGATTCTCATTATAAAGGATAAGATCAATTCGGAAGCAAGTTTTTGATTATTCTAGCAGACAGAATTCCATTGGTCTAATTTGGGACTCTCCGATGTATCTTTATTCTGTCTACCCCCAAAGAAAGATGCCGATAATACCGAACTAGTCCTTCCATTTTTTTGTGGCCATAGAGGAGCCGTATGAAGCTGAGGTTTCATGTACGGTTTTGAAATAGCGATGAAAACTGTGATGTTATTATCGACTATGATTATCTAACAGTTCAAGTACAGTTGATATAGTTGAAGCACAGTCCAAATATGGTTTTTGGGGGTGGAATCTGTGGCGTCAGCCTATAGGCTTTCTAGTTTTTCTCATTTCTTCTCTAGCCGAATGTGAGAGATTGCCCTTTGATTTACCAGAAGCAGAGGAGGAATTAGTAGCAGGTTATCAAACCGAATATTCGGGTATCAAATATGCTCTCTTTTATCTTGCTTCTTACCTAAATCAATTAGTTTCTTCGTTATTTGTCACAGTTCTTTACTTAGGTGGGTGGAATTTCTCCATTCCGTACATACCCATTCCTGAACTTTTCAGAATAAATCAAATGGCTGGAATTTTTGGAATGACAATTGATATCTTTATTACATTAGCTAAGGCTTATTTGTTTCTCTTCATTTCTATCACAACAAGATGGACTTTACCTAGGATGAGAATAGACCAGTTATTAAATCTTGGATGGAAATTTCTTTTACCTATTTCTCTAGGTAATCTTTTATTAACAACTTCTTCTCAACTTGTCTCACTATAAATAACAGAATACGATAACAAGATTCTCGATTCATAATATCTCTCAAACAAGAGAAAGAAACTTCCTTTTTTTCATGGATATTTCCAATATGTTCCCTATGGTAACTGGGTTCATGAATTATGGTCAACAAACCATACGAGCTGCAAGGTACATTGGGCAAAGTTTCATAATTACCTTATCCCACACAAATCGTTTACCTGTCACGATTCAATATCCTTATGAAAAATCAATCATGTCAGAGCGTTTTCGAGGTCGAATCCACTTTGAATTTGATAAATGTATTGCTTGTGAAGTATGTGTTCGTGTATGCCCGATAGATCTACCTGTTGTTGATTGGAGATTGGAAAGAGATATTCAAAAGAAACAATTGCTTAATTATAGTATTGATTTCGGGGTTTGTATATTTTGTGGTAACTGTGTCGAGTATTGTCCAACAAACTGTTTATCAATGACTGAAGAATATGAACTTTCTACTTATGATCGTCATGAATTGAATTATAATCAAATTGCTTTGGGTCGGTTACCAATCTCAATAATTGGAGATTACACAATTCAAACAGTTAGGAATTCGACTCCAATCCAAATAGACAAAGAGAATTCCTTTGATTCCAGAACGATTACTAATTACTAAGATTTTTTTTGGTTAGTCAGTAACTACAAATCAAACTCATAACTATTTATTGTCGAGAATCACTCTTTGATTGAAACTGAGAATCGATTTTTTCGTGATGGGATGATTTCGAAATATACAATTTGAACCACTATTCAAACGAGTCTTTTTTCGGATAAAAATTCGATTTCCATTCATCCATATTTCCATTTCATTCTATGATAAATGGATCATAAACTATATTATATATAAGAACAAAATAGGGGAACCCCTTTTCCTTTCCTGGACCATTTAGTACGGTCATGATAGATTTGAAGTTCTTTCTTTTTTTTTTTACATAATGGATTTACCTGGACCAATACATGATATTCTTGTGGTATTTATAGGATCAGTTCTTGTATTAGGGGGTCTAGGGGTAGTATTACTTACCAATCCAATTTATTCTGCCTTTTCGTTGGGATTGGTTCTTATTTGTATATCCTTATTCTATATTTCATTGAACTCCTATTTTGTAGCTGCCGCACAGCTCCTTATTTATGTCGGAGCCATAAATGTATTGATCTTATTTGCTGTAATGTTCATGAATGGTTCAGAATATTCCAATGATTCCTATCTTCGGACCATTAGAGATGGGGTTACTTCACTGATTTGTACAACTATTCTTTTTTCACTAATGGCTACTATATCAGATACATCATGGTACGGGATTCTTTGGACTACAAGATCAAATCAAATTATAGAACAGGAACTCACAAATAACGTTCAACAAATTGGGATTCATTTAGCAACAGATTTTTTTCTTCCCTTTGAACTCATTTCTATAATTCTTCTAGTTTCCTTGATAGGTGCAATTACTATGGCTCGACAATAAGAAATACTTAGAATGATTCCAAATTCTAAGAATTGCTAATTCTAAATCAAAATCAAAAAAATCCAAATTTTTGGTCCCCTTTTTCCTTTATTTTTGACTTCTTCTTTCCCAGTTAGTTATTTAGTTGATTTAACTAATTTGGATTTCCTAGTTAATTTATAGTGAAATTAGTTAAAAAAGGCCAAATTCGTTCATCTAAGAATTTTAAAAATCAAAAAAGATTTTTTTATCCTAGTTTTATTGAATCAGAATTCCCTTTTGTTTCTTAAGAAATCGATTTGTAAAAAACTTATTAATATTTTCATGATATTCTCATATCATATCAAATAAAGCACAAAAATTGTAAATTTTTTTATTTAACTTAAAGTCTTATTGTCTGATTTCTTCTTTTCTTATTCCATATTTTCTCTTTATTCTTTACATTATTATTAAGTTTCAAATATCTTACTTCAAAAAGATAAGAATTGGTGAATTCGAAATTTTAGAAAAGAATATCAATTTAAAATTATTAATCTTCTTCATTTTTTATGGAACATATACATCAATATGTATGGATAATACCTTTTCTTTCACTTCCTGTTCCTATATTCATAGGGCTTGGACTTCTTCTTATTCCGGCTGCAACCAAAAATATTCGCCGAATATGGGCTTTTCCAAGTATTTTCTTGTTAATTATAACTATAATCTTTTCTTTGAACCTTTCTATTCAACAAATAAAAGGGAGTTTGATTTATCAATCTCTATGGTCTTGGACCATTAATAAAGATTTTTCACTAGAGTTTGGGTATTTGATTGATCCACTTACCTCAATTATGTCAGTACTCATCACTACTGTTGGAATCACAGTTCTTATTTATAGTGACAATTATATGTCTCATGATCAAGGATATTGAGATTTTTTGCTTATTTAAATCTTTTTAATACTTCTATGTTGGCCTTAGTTACAAGTTCAAATTTGATACAAATTTATATTTTTTGGGAAATAGTGGGAATGTGCTCTTATTTATTAATAGGATTTTGGTTTACCCGACCTCTCGCTGCAAACGCCTGCCAAAAAGCTTTTGTAACTAATCGTGTAGGCGATTTTGGTTTATTATTAGGAATTTTAGGGTGTTATTGGATAACAGGTAGTTTCGAATTTCGAGATTTATTTGAAATAACCAATAATTTAATCCAAAATAATGAAGTAAATTCTTTATTTATTACTTTATGTACCTTTTTATTATTTGTTGGTGCAATTGCTAAATCCGCACAATTCCCCCTTCATATATGGTTACCTGATGCCATGGAAGGACCCACTCCTATTTCTGCTCTTATACACGCTGCTACCATGGTAGCAGCAGGGATTTTTCTTGTGGCTCGGCTGTTTCCCCTTTTCTTAATAACACCTTATATGATGCATATTATTTCTTCAATTGGTGTAATAACATTATTGTTAGGAGCTACTTTGGCTCTTGCTCAAAAAGACATTAAAAGATGCTTAGCCTATTCTACAATGTCTCAATTGGGTTATATTATACTAGCTTTAGGAATAGGTTCATATCAAGCTGCTTTATTTCATTTAATCACCCATGCTTATTCTAAAGCTTTATTGTTTCTAGGATCTGGATCTATTATCCATTCAATGGAACCTATTGTTGGATACTCAACAGAAAAAAGTCAAAATATCGTTTTTATGGGTGGTTTAACTAAATATATTCCTATTACAAGAACTGCTTTTTTATTAGGTACACTCTCTCTCTGTGGTATTCCACCCCTTGCCTGTTTCTGGTCTAAAGATGAGATTCTTACAAATAGCTGGTTTTATTCTCAAATTTTCGGGATAATAGCTTATTTCACAGCGGGATTAACAGCATTTTATATGTTTCGAGTATATATACTTACTTTTGATGGATATTTGCGTGTGCATTTTCAAGGTTACAGTAGTACTAAAACAAATTTGTTTTATTCAATATCTCCATGGGGTAAAAGCAGATCCAAGAAATCAAATAATAATAATATTTTGCCTTTATCAAAAATTACTAAAAATGTCTCTTTTTTCTCAAAAAAAAAAAAATAGTATAAAAAATAAGATACACTGTTTCAATACTATTTTTGCAAATAAATATACTTCTATATATCCTCATGAATTAGATAATACTATGCTGTTTCCTCTTCTCCTACTAGTCTTTTTTACCTTGTTTATTGGTTCAATAGGAATTCACTTTGATGAAAGAGAAATAGATCTTGATCTATTATCAAAATGGTTAAATTTATCAAAAAACTCTTTTATTGAAAGTTCAAACCAATGTGTGAATTCATATGAATTCTTTCAAAATGCACTCATTTCAGTAAGTATAGCAACTTTCGGATTATGCATAGCATCCTTTTTTTATGGATCTAGAAATTCCTTTTTCTCGAATTTCTATCTTATTAATGCATTTTTCAAAAATGGTGTTAAAAGACATTTCTTAGATCAAATACAAAATCCAATATATAATTGGTCATATAATCGTGGTTGTATAGACATTTTTTATACGAATGTTTTTACATTCGGTATAAGAAGATTAAGTAAATTCACTGAATTTTTTGATAGACGTATAATTGATGGGATTCCAAATGGAATCGGTGTTACAAGTTTTTTTATAGGAGAAGGAATTAAATACATAGGAAATGGGAGGGTCTCCTCTTATTTATTTTTTTATTTATCTTTTGTATCTTTTTTTTTATTAAATTTCCTATTTTTTTAATTCATATAGAAATATATGAAATCTATCTTGACAAAAAATCTTTTTTTTGTTAAAATGTTTCGGAGAAGGGTTATAGCTCAGTTGGTTTTTTTTTAATTTTAACACATAGATTCAAAAATTATAAAAATTGATATGTAATATTCAATTTTTTAAAAATTGAATAGTTTTTGTTTTTATTCGAATTATTGAATAATATATTATTATTCAATTAACAAGATTCTCCATTGTTTTATCGTATTATGGAATTCTTCCTTTTCTTTATTTTATTCGGTTTTTTCTTTGTTTTCTATTTAGATACCTAATAAAATACAAACAAATATTTTATTTTTGTTTGTGAAGTCGGATCAAACAATAATAAATGGTCATAGTCAAGAGTTTTTTAATAGATATTAGAAAAATATCTATTATGATCAACGAATAATTGTTTTTTCTGAACAATAAATGTCTTTCACATAAAAAAGAAAAATAAATAATTTGATTTTGAAATGGCAGTTCCAAAAAAACGTACTTCTGTGTCAAAAAAAACGGATTCGCAGAAATATCTGGTTAAAAAACGGATATTTAACCGCATTAAAAGCCCAATCCTTAGCAAAATCAGTTTTTTGGGGAAATTCAAAAAGGTTGATACAAGAACAATCAAATAATAAGATTTTTGGTTTTGGTTTGTTTGTACAACAAACTAGTCAAATAGATATAGACTCAAATGATATAGACTCAAATGATATAGACTCAAATACTTTCGATTTAATAAGAATTAGCTTTGTAAAAACTGATTTACATTAATAGAAATTCAAACTAAATTCTTAATTCTTAATTTTTGAATAATTTTGTACTTAACTATATTAAGTAATATGAACTATTTGGTTATAGTTCAAATAACTAATTAAGAGTAAGTTTTAATTACAACTTGAAAAATATTCTATATATAGAATATAGATTATTTCTTAAAATGGATATTTTTTTTAGGGTTTCAAATACTTCTTAATGGCCTTTTTACAATATAAAAAGGAAAATAAATTCCTTTTTATATTGTGAAAAATTGAATAGTTTTGAAATCAATTTTCAGATTTTTTGATTGAAAATCTAATCATAATTCATATGGTTTTTAATTCTAAAAACCAGTTAATTTATTCTATTCCATCTCTTCTAGAGATTCTAAAGAATAAAAATTCAAAAAAAAAAAAAAGGAGAACACACCATGGTTAGAAACGATCCTCGATTTAGTGCCGGCGGTTACTGTCAATTTATGGGAGTCATAGAATTATTTTTAAGCGATTATTATAGTAACAAAGTCTATTTGCTCCAAATAGTAGGTTACATTCATATATTTGGGCAAAACTTTATAACCTTTGAAACATTAATGAAACAAATAGACCTTGTCTTATCTAAGAGGGAAGAACAAAAAAATAGGACTAATGCAAAAAAAACCCATTTAGAACAACGTAATATGTATTCAATTTTTTTAAAAATCCTGTTTTCGATGAAAAAACGACACATGCTCCCAGGAATTACGGAAGCGGAGATAAGTGATATCTCTAAAGAAATTTGTAAAGCAGAGGCCCATTTGAATGAGGTCCTGCTAGACAGATTGAGTAGTTGTTTACTCAATTTCAAAAATAAAAAAGTAAGTTCGAAAGAATTACTTTCTTTTTTTGTAAAAGAGATTTATCTTCCAATCGACACTAGATCCAAGGATCTTGGAGAAAAATTTGGAGGGTCTATTATGGATATTTTTGATATCGTTGAGTGTTTTACTCAAATCCACCCAGATTTAACCATGTGTGCGTTTTTTGAAGAAATCGAAAATGCAGAATTCGAAAACGGTTTTCATGAATACGTATTACTTGGAAGCACCATTCCAGTCGAGGGGGTGCTTCCCTATTTCCTAAGAGAGCATGTTAAAACCAAAAATCTGCTCCTAAAAGTCCTGACCATCACCTATACCTGTGATGAAAAGGTAATTTCCTTTAAGGAATTTTTTAAACTATTAAATTCTCTGTTACCGAACAGAATGGAAAATTTGGAAGAAACCCGTAGAGTATTAGAAGATAGTCTAACTAAAGACGGATTCGATGAAGCAATCATATATGAATTGAAAATTCGAGATAAGTACAAACTTACTACGGAAGTACAGGAAAGGAAGGAGCATTATAGATACACATATATGTACTATATGTGCAAAACCTATTGTATGGATGAATATTACTCCAATAAGGCTCAATTGGATCAAATATATGAGGCTTTGTCGAGGTTCAGAGCCGGCCTTTCTTCGGAAAAAGAATTACTTGATTCGTGTATAGAGGAATTGAGAAGATACTTATATGGCCATTGCCAAAACCAAAGAAATCAAGTTCGTTCTTTGTTACAAAGTGAAGAACGAGATCTTTTGGATTATTTTATCAAAAGTAATCCAGATTTACTTTTATGTATTTACCTGATGGAATTAAAGGAAGCAAAAATTCGCTGGCCCGATCAAAATGGATCGGGTGAAGATGACTCCAATCAAGATTGAAATTCACTAGATTGATCTACTACTAAATAGCCCAAATGCCTCGGAGCACCTAAATATCATAGGTGCTCTACTTTTTAAATATCTAGTTCCATTCATATATTCCATATATATATATATATATATTTTTTTAAGAAAAAAATTTTTAATTAAGATTTAAAATCTTATAATAAATTTGAAATGATATAAAAAGAAAACTATTTATTTCTTTTATTATTCTACTAAGATTTTAAATAATTAAAAATCAAAGAATTTTTATCATTCTTGATTCAGAAAATAAGATAAATTCGAAAAAAGGGTCAATATTAATATTAAAAATATTAAGAAGCAAATTTTGACTAAGTCAAAGTTACTTTATTTAGAATTTCAATCCAAGATGAAACAAATCTTTTTCTTTATATATTCTAAGGTTTCTTATTTCAAATAGAATTTTGGAATCTTGACAATTGATTATGAATTGGCTTATTATTTATAATAAGCCGCCATGGTGAAATTGGTAGACACGCTGCTCTTAGGAAGCAGTACCCTGTGTGTCTCGGTTCGAGTCCGAGTGGCGGCACCTTGCACAACTAACACTTTTTTTTTTATAATATAAAGTACAACTATTCAAAATCGCCGTAAAAAATCAAAAAGGAGTACTTTTTATGACTATAACGCTTGCTGCTATAGAACATATTTTAAATATGTTGTCATTCTCTTTTATTTTAATTGTCATTTTGATCAACATTTTTTCTGCTATTTCTTCTATTTTTGGTTTTGGTGAAACTCTCGAGTTACGCAATTCCTCAGAAATAGGTCTGTTTTTTTGTTTTTTTTGTACCACTGCATTATTGATTTTCCTTTGGATCGAATCTGGATTTTTTCCCCTAACTAATTTAAGGGAATCTTTAGCCTTTCTTTCATGTGTTTCTTCTCTAATTTATTTCATTTTGAAAACTCGGAATAACCAAAATGAATTAAACAAAATCACTATAACGAGTACAATTTTGACTCAAGCTTTTTTTGCTGTATGGGGTTTATTTTTCTCACCCGAAATACCTAAATTAAAAATATTAGTGCCTGCGCTCCAATCTTTGTGGTTATTAATGCATGTATCTATAATAATGGTTGGTTATGTAGTTCTTATTATTGGGTGCTTACTATCAATTGCTGTTCTAATTTTGATGGCAACTAACGATGCAGTTTCAAAAGAAATTGAAAGTCGAATATTAGACTCAGCAAAAGGAGGATTAACAATGGCTGAAACTCTAGACCTAGTAGAGTACTATCGAAAATATTTTCCAAATTATTTCAAAATTGATTTCATTGAGGATTTGGACTCCTGGAGTTATCGTACTATTAGTATTGGATTTGCTTTATTAACCTTGGGCATTCTTTGCGGAGCCGTATGGGCTAATGAAGCCTGGGGAGCTTTTTGGAGCTGGGATCCGAAAGAAACTTGGGCATTAATAACTTGGATTACTTTTGGTATTTATTTGCATGTTAGAATGAACCAAAATTGGAAAGGTAAAAATGTTGCCTTTATAGCTTTTATTGGATTTCTTTTTATTTGGGTATGCTATTTTGGTATCAATCTTTTAGGAATAGGGTTACATAGCTACGGTTCATTCAATTAGATTAATAGATAAATATGTTAACAAGCTTATGGTATTGTCGATTTGCATAGCAAAGTTCAAAAAATAAAGTGATAAGAAAATCCGGAATGATCTAAATGATTTTTGATTACTCTATTTCAAACTTGAATTATCTTGAATATTGAATATTCAATTCAATATTCAATAAAAATAATTGAAAAAAAAAAACATCTGGTTAAGATCAATCTAAACCAAACAATATTGAAACTATGAAGGTAAAAGGAAAAGACAAAATATTTGGATATATATATCCAAGCAAAAATTCAACGAAGAAATCTTTGATTTCTTGAAATAAATAGAAATATTTGATTTCTTTGTAAGAAATCAAAAACTATCCAATATAATAATTAGATAAAATAGTTTGTACTTTCTCAATGGATAATGAGAAAACAAAATCAGGATAAATACCAATTCCTATTATTGGTAAAAAAAGGCAGATTGAAAGGAAAAGTTCCCGTGATCCCGAATCTGAAACAAAAAAATTTCTTTCTGAAACATGAAAGAACTTGTATCCATAGAACATCTGACGTAACATAGATAACAAGTAAATAGGAGTTAATATTATTCCAATAGCCATTACGAAAATAATTATGATTTTTGCCATTAAAAGATATTTTTGACTAGTAATAAGTCCCAGAAATATTAAAAATTCTGCAATAAAACCGCTGATTCCTGGTAATGCAAGAGAAGCCATTGAGAAACTACTGAACAAAGAAAAGATTTTTGACATTGAGATAGATATTCCCCCCATTTCTTCGAGATACACAAGACGAATTCTATCACAACAGGTTCCCACCAAGAAAAAAAGTGCAGCACCAATAAATCCATGAGAAAGCATTTGAAAAATCGCTCCATTTAGTCCCATGTCAGTTATAGAACCAATTCCTATAGCTATGAAACCCATATGAGATACAGAAGAATATGCTATTCTCTTTTTCAAATTGCGTTGACCAAGAGAAGTTGAAGCTCCATAAATGATTTGGATTGTTCCTATTATTACCAACCAAGGAGAAAATATAGAATGGGCGTGGGGTAATAATTCCATATTAATCCGAATTAATCCATATGCTCCCATTTTTAATAAAATTCCAGCTAATAGCATGCATGTACTATAATGTGCTTCTCCGTGTGTATCTGGTAACCATGTGTGTAGGGGTATAATCGGCAATTTGATAGCATATGCAATAAGGAAGCCAATATAGAATATTATTTCTAGAAAGATAGGATATGATTGATTCATTAATCCTTCAAAATCTAGTGTTGGTTTATTGGAAGCATACAAACTCATACCTAAAATTCCAATTAATAAAAAGATAGAACCTCCCGCTGTGTATAAAATGAATTTAGTAGCTGAGTAAAGACGTTTCTTACCTCCCCACATGGATAAAAGCAAATAAACGGGAATTAATTCGAATTCCCACATGATGAAGAAAAGTAAAAGGTCTTTAGAAAAGAATAATCCTATTTGACCGCTATACATTGCTAACATTAGAAAATAGAACAATTGGGAATTTCGAGTAACTGGCCAAGCTGCTAAACTGGCTAAAGTAGTAATAAAGCCTGTCAGTAAAATAGGTCCTATAGAAAGTCCATCCACTCCCAATCTCCAGTGGAAATCAAAAACATCTATCCATTGAAAATCTTCCTTAAGTTGCATTAATTTTTTATCAAATTGAAAATGATAACCAAATACATAAGCTGCTAGAATAAGTTCTAACAAACATATACATAGAGTATACCATCGATATATCTTATTTCCTTTATGAGGAAAAAAGAAAGTAAAAGAACCCGCAAATATGGGAAAAACAACAAGTGTTGTTAACCAAGGAAAATATCTCATGATAGTCAGATATACGTTTTGACTAGAGAAACCCGTGCTCGAGATTATAGCTTTCATCGAGCACGGGTTTTTTCGGTAAAGAGGAATCAAATGATTCAGGTAGGGCTTTTGCTTTTTGTAACGTATCAATAAGCTAGAGCCATGCTACGAGTTGTTTCAGGCCCTAGATAAACACGAACACTTAAAAAGTCTGTTGGACAGGCAGATTCACATCTTTTACAACCTACACAATCTTCCGTTCTTGGTGCGGAAGCTATTTGCTTGGCTTTACAACCATCCCAAGGTATCATTTCTAATACATCCGTAGGACAAGCTCGCACACATTGTGTACAACCTATACAGGTATCATAAATTTTTACTGAATGTGACATTGAATTTCGAAAGTCTATTTTTGGAAATCAAAAATTTTCGATCTGGTCAAAGTAGTGGACGAATCCATTATATTCTAAATACCAGATGAAGCAGTGACTTATGAAAAATTGAACAATAAAATAGAAAAATCCATATAATAATGGAATCTACTTTAAAAAAAGGCTGATAGATTTCGAATTTGATCTCGAGGATCATTATCAGACAAGTTGCACATAACTAAATACAAATTGAGTTATAAATTTGTTACTTATATTCTACTCTATAATATAATATATGGAATTCAAAAATTCCACAAATTAAAAGAATCAATCAATTTTGCATAAAAATTGAATAAAGACTTAGGCTTTTTTGGATGATTTATCTATGTAATAAAAATAACTAATAATTTAATAAATTGGATTGATTGATATTTGTTGATTTTTTATTACGATGAATAGATGAAAAAATTGCTAATCCAATAGCGGCTTCTGCAGCTGCAATAGCTATAATAAAGATGGAAAAAATGTTTCCTCTTAATTGTCTATTATCAAACATATCAGAAAAAATGACAAGATTTATATTAACCGAATTAAGGATAAGTTCAAGACACATAAGTGCCCTAACCATGTTTCGACTTGTAATCAATCCATAAAGGCCCATCGAAAATAAGTAAACACTCAAAAGAAGCATGTGTTCAAACATTATTGGTTGGCTCCCTAATCTTTATAAAATTGAAAAAATAAAGAGAATATTTATATAAAAGAAAGTAAAAAAATATTAAAATAAAGTAAAGATAATATAGATTTTGACTTATAATTAATGAACCAAAAATTTGGATTTTTTTGATTTTGATTTAGAATTAGCAATTCTTAGAATTTGGAATCATTCTAAGTATTTCTTATTGTCGAGCCATAGTAATTGCACCTATCAAGGAAACTAGAAGAATTATAGAAATGAGTTCAAAGGGAAGAAAAAAATCTGTTGCTAAATGAATCCCAATTTGTTGAACGTTATTTGTGAGTTCCTGTTCTATAATTTGATTTGATCTTGTAGTCCAAAGAATCCCGTACCATGATGTATCTGATATAGTAGCCATTAGTGAAAAAAGAATAGTTGTACAAATCAGTGAAGTAACCCCATCTCTAATGGTCCGAAGATAGGAATCATTGGAATATTCTGAACCATTCATGAACATTACAGCAAATAAGATCAATACATTTATGGCTCCGACATAAATAAGGAGCTGTGCGGCAGCTACAAAATAGGAGTTCAATGAAATATAGAATAAGGATATACAAATAAGAACCAATCCCAACGAAAAGGCAGAATAAATTGGATTGGTAAGTAATACTACCCCTAGACCCCCTAATACAAGAACTGATCCTATAAATACCACAAGAATATCATGTATTGGTCCAGGTAAATCCATTATGTAAAAAAAAAAAGAAAGAACTTCAAATCTATCATGACCGTACTAAATGGTCCAGGAAAGGAAAAGGGGTTCCCCTATTTTGTTCTTATATATAATATAGTTTATGATCCATTTATCATAGAATGAAATGGAAATATGGATGAATGGAAATCGAATTTTTATCCGAAAAAAGACTCGTTTGAATAGTGGTTCAAATTGTATATTTCGAAATCATCCCATCACGAAAAATCGATTCTCAGTTTCAATCAAAGAGTGATTCTCGACAATAAATAGTTATGAGTTTGATTTGTAGTTACTGACTAACCAAAAAAAATCTTAGTAATTAGTAATCGTTCTGGAATCAAAGGAATTCTCTTTGTCTATTTGGATTGGAGTCGAATTCCTAACTGTTTGAATTGTGTAATCTCCAATTATTGAGATTGGTAACCGACCCAAAGCAATTTGATTATAATTCAATTCATGACGATCATAAGTAGAAAGTTCATATTCTTCAGTCATTGATAAACAGTTTGTTGGACAATACTCGACACAGTTACCACAAAATATACAAACCCCGAAATCAATACTATAATTAAGCAATTGTTTCTTTTGAATATCTCTTTCCAATCTCCAATCAACAACAGGTAGATCTATCGGGCATACACGAACACATACTTCACAAGCAATACATTTATCAAATTCAAAGTGGATTCGACCTCGAAAACGCTCTGACATGATTGATTTTTCATAAGGATATTGAATCGTGACAGGTAAACGATTTGTGTGGGATAAGGTAATTATGAAACTTTGCCCAATGTACCTTGCAGCTCGTATGGTTTGTTGACCATAATTCATGAACCCAGTTACCATAGGGAACATATTGGAAATATCCATGAAAAAAAGGAAGTTTCTTTCTCTTGTTTGAGAGATATTATGAATCGAGAATCTTGTTATCGTATTCTGTTATTTATAGTGAGACAAGTTGAGAAGAAGTTGTTAATAAAAGATTACCTAGAGAAATAGGTAAAAGAAATTTCCATCCAAGATTTAATAACTGGTCTATTCTCATCCTAGGTAAAGTCCATCTTGTTGTGATAGAAATGAAGAGAAACAAATAAGCCTTAGCTAATGTAATAAAGATATCAATTGTCATTCCAAAAATTCCAGCCATTTGATTTATTCTGAAAAGTTCAGGAATGGGTATGTACGGAATGGAGAAATTCCACCCACCTAAGTAAAGAACTGTGACAAATAACGAAGAAACTAATAGATTTAGGTAAGAAGCAAGATAAAAGAGAGCATATTTGATACCCGAATATTCGGTTTGATAACCTGCTACTAATTCCTCCTCTGCTTCTGGTAAATCAAAGGGCAATCTCTCACATTCGGCTAGAGAAGAAATGAGAAAAACTAGAAAGCCTATAGGCTGACGCCACAGATTCCACCCCCAAAAACCATATTTGGACTGTGCTTCAACTATATCAACTGTACTTGAACTGTTAGATAATCATAGTCGATAATAACATCACAGTTTTCATCGCTATTTCAAAACCGTACATGAAACCTCAGCTTCATACGGCTCCTCTATGGCCACAAAAAATGGAAGGACTAGTTCGGTATTATCGGCATCTTTCTTTGGGGGTAGACAGAATAAAGATACATCGGAGAGTCCCAAATTAGACCAATGGAATTCTGTCTGCTAGAATAATCAAAAACTTGCTTCCGAATTGATCTTATCCTTTATAATGAGAATCTCTCTTTGTTCGGTAATAACTGAATCTTTCAATAAAATACTCGTTATATCAATGAATAAATATAAAGAATTAGGCATTCGTTCATGAATCATGATAAGAATTGTATATGAATCAATATGGAAGAAATAATCAAGAAAGATCTTTTCTTGATTATTCATTCCATATATGGCATTCCATTTCTTTTTTCCTCTTCTTCTGTCTCAGGGGAGGGTACTTCAAAAAAAAATAAAGGATTAATTCGTTCTTGATAGTCATTTTTTGAATCAGTGAATAGGAGCATACTCTAGATCGGAATCGTAGGGAAGTACTACTTGATCATTTCTACCAATTTCAAGTCCTTATTATGATTCGTTTTATGTGGAAAAACCTTTTTTTTGATACCTTCCATTATATCTATTACTAATCCTTTGTGTACCTTGGTGTTCCTAACTGTCCACTGACTTTTGATTGATCGCCGGTATAGTAATACATACAAGACAGTAGTAGAAACTCCATACAGTTGATCTTTTGTTTGCACCCGCTTCAAGATATGATGACTAATCAAAAAATCGCAATCTTGGGATAAACTGTTTATCCCTGCTTATGTTTCCTTCAACTGGATGCTTGTACGTACATAGGGAATGAGATTTTTTTTTCTTACTACAAATGGATAAGTTGTTTTGTTTCACTCATATAACTATCTGGTTTAACTAATCAACCCGAATGCTGAATCAAAAAATGAATGAGAATATCTATTCAATACATTGAACCTCTTTTTCTTCTTTGATTTCTAGAAGAAAGAGAGAGAAAAGTTCATATTCCAGCGAATCACACGTAGAGATATTGATAATACACATAGAGTTAATGGTATTTCATAACTAATTGATTGAGCAGCAGCTCGGAGACCACCTGAAAAGGAATATTTATTATTCGATCCATATCCTGACATAAGAAGGCCAATAGGAGCAATACTTGAAATGGCGATCCATAAAAAAACACCTATACCGAGATCCGCTAAAACAAGACGATACCCAAAAGGAATTACTAAATAGCTTAGTAGAACTGATATGACTGCTATAGACGGTCCGACACTAAACAGACGAATATCTCCTCGAGATGGGAGGAGGTCCTCTTTCAAAAGTAATTTCGTCCCATCTGCTATAGCTTGAAGAATTCCCAACGGACCAGCATATTCAGGCCCAATACGCTGTTGGATCGCTGCGGATATTTCTCTTTCTAACCAAACAATGACGAGTACCCCTATCGTGATTTCCAATATCAGGGTCAAAATAGGTATAATCCATATCAGTCCATAGACTTCTTTGAAAAATCCCGATGTAGAGAAAGAATTGATAGTTTGTACTTCTGTTGTATCAATTATCATTTCAACGATCAACTTCTCCCATAATGATATCTATACTACCTAATATCGTCATGATATCAGCCAATTTCATTCTTTTAACTAGCTCTGGAAGAATTTGCAAATTGATAAAACCGGGTGGACGAATTTTCCATCTCCAGGGGAAAACACTATTATCTCCTATCAAATAAATCCCTAATTCCCCCTTTGGGGCTTCCACTCTGGCATAAAGTTCTTGTTTCGACAATTCAAAATTCGGTGAAGGTTTTTTACTTATAAATCGATATGCAAAATCATTCCATTCGGAATTCTTTGCTCTATCAAAGCGTCGGACTTCTAAATTCTCATAGGGTCCTCCAGGAATTCCCTCTAGAGCCTGTTGAATCATTTTTATGGATTCCTTCATTTCACCGATTCGTACTAAATAACGAGCTAATGAATCTCCTTCTTTTTGCCATTGGATTTCCCAATCGAATTCATTGTAACACTCATAATTATCAACTTTACGAAGATCCCATTGGATTCCAGAAGCTCGTAACATTGGCCCGGATAAACCCCAATTTACTGCTTCTTCTCCACCAATAATACCCACTCCTTCCACTCGTTCCAAAAAAATGGGATTCCGTGTAATAAGTTTTTGATATTCAACAACTCCTGTTAAGAAATAATCGCAGAAATCGAAACATTTCTCTATCCACCCATAAGGTAGATCCGCAGCTACCCCCCCGATACGGAAATAATTATGCATCATTCGCATACCTGTGGCGGCTTCGAATAGATTGTATATCAATTCTCTCTCTCTGAAAATATAAAAGAAAGGAGTCTGTGCACCGATATCTGCCATAAAAGGTCCAAGCCATAACAAATGAGAAGCTATACGGCTCAATTCCAGCATAATAACTCTGATATAGCTAGCTCTTTGAGGTACTTGAACATTTTCCAATTTTTCTGGTGCATTTACCGTTATTGCCTCTGTGAACATAGTAGCTAAATAATCCCACCGTGTTACATAAGGTAGATATTGTAGAATTGTTCGGTTTTCCGCTATTTTTTCCATTCCTCTGTGTAAATAGCCCAATATGGGTTCACAATCAATAACATCTTCACCATCGAGAGTAAGGATCAATCGAAGAACACCATGCATTGATGGGTGGTGAGGACCCATATTGACTATCATGAGATCTTTTCTTGTAACCGGTACAGTCATAACTTTTCCAGTCATATCTTTTCTTCCTGAATTCATTATTCCATGAATTCCTCAAAGTGAGGCTCATCAAAATGAAAAATCGAATACTACTAAATTCCAAAAAATTCAAACGATGAAATTAACGAGTTTGTGGTTCCCGAATATTCAATTGATCCATTAATTTATTATAACGTACTTGATTTTTCTTTGACAAATAAGCCAGCAACCGTCGGCGTTTTCCCAGAATTTTTCGTAGAGCCCTTTCCGATACAAAATCTTTTTTGTGCAATTCGAAATGGGAAGTAAGCCTCTGTATCTTATTGGTGAAACTGAATACTTGAAATTCAACAGAACCTTTGTTTTCTTCTTGTGGAATAATGGGAGTGGATGAATTTTGGACCATAAATAACAAAATTTTTCTATCTTTTTTCTTTTTCATGGATGATTTTTCCGATCAGGAAAAATCAAAAAATCAGGATTATGCCAGTTATTTGAATCTAGTTTTGGATTTATTCATATACTACTTTGTTATTCTATCCAAATCAAATGGAAGATTTGATTTGGATAGCAGGAGATAATCCATTTCTGTATTAAGGAAAAATGTCTTTAACGACAATTTGAAGAACTCTGCTAATTTCTTGATTCCTATGTTGGTATAGGAAATACACTATTTTCGAATTCTAGATTTTGGATACATACGTATCCTTAACATACTGAAACGACTTCCATTATTGGTATTAAACCAATAGCGATTCATACATAATAAATCTTCGAATCGGAAATTTGGCCAAAGAAAAGATTTGCATTTCACGAATTCATTGGGATCTGTATTTAGTTCCTTCTCATTGAAAACATTGAATAATTGGCTAGAGTTTTTTTTTTGTTTTCTTTTTTTTTTTTTTTTCTTTCCATCGGATCGCTTTCTATCCCTAACATTCCAATTAGGGTAATTGAAAGAACTTAAAATTCGCAATTCTCGACAACGCCTAGAAGATAGAATATCTTCAGGACGAAGGAAGTCCTGACTTTGATGCTCATTTTCATTGAACAATGAGATATTGATACTTATCATTTGATATAAAATGGATTTCCCGTCTATTTTCTGACATAGACGAAATTCGTCGAATTTCAGATATTGATTTTCTAACAAAGAGGGGACACTGTCACTTTTCTCTGTTAACATTTCCATTAGTTCCAAATCTATCTCGCCTTTCTCGATCAATTTGGTACTTACTTGTTGTGGATCTCTTCTACGAGGTATAGGAATCCCCTTTTCCTTTTTTTGCAGATAGTCTTTGAACAGTCTAAGCAGGTGATAGCTCTCGTCTATCCCACTTTTTATTTTTTTCTTGGTTTCGGGGGTATCCAATCTTAATTGGTAAAGGAAAGATTTTTTGATCAAGAAATCAAATTCTTGCATGTCATTTAATCCTCTGATTATCTTCTTTTTCTTTTTTTCTTCACTTCCCGGTTCTGGTTCATAACGCACTTGTACTATAAAATCTTGTTCTGACTTATTTGTTTTTTTGACATTAAAAATTTTTCCCGCGTTAATAGCTTCCTGCATAGCTTCGTCTTCCGTTTTTTTGCCGTCTTTTGGATCTTTATTTTTTGGATCTTTATTTTTTGGATCTTTATTTTTTGGATCTTTATTTTTTGGATCTTTACGAGGATCCAAATCAAAAAGAAGGAATTTGATTGGCGTAATCCATGGTTTCTTTTTATATTCATTTAAAAGTAGTACCAATTCTGGGAAGAACCAATGAGATCCTATATGGAATCCAAAAACCGTTTCTTCATTCCTTTTTTTCCATTCTTTATTCATTTTCTTCCAATCCAAAAAATCTTCTTTTTGATTTTTTTTTTGATCCGAATCTTCTTCTTGATCTGAATCTTCTTCTTGATCTTCTTTTTGATCCGAATCTTCTTTTTTACCTTCTTTTTGATCCGAATCTTTTTTTTTACCTTCTTTTTTACCTTCTTTTTGATCTTCTTTTTTACCTTCTTTTTGATCTTTTTTTTGATCTTTTTTTTGATCTTTTTTTTGATCTTTTTTTTGATCCGAATCTTCTTTTTGGACCATATATTTTTTGGTCAAATTGTTTTGGATTCTTTCTTCTTCAGTCTTAGTATTTTGATAACCACCTATCAGTGGATTGACCCACAGTTTATTGTTATTAGTATAGGTATCTATATCGCTCTTTTTTGTAAGGAGAATTCGACAATCAAAATATTTTCTATCTTGATTTTTCCATGGATAAGAAAAACTTTCTAAATCTTCTAGATGATCACTAATAGCTAGACTGACAAATCGAGAAATAGATAAGTTCTTTTTATCTTTATCCCCATAGTTCATATATATATTTGCTAAAAGATCATATCTGTAGTTTTTTTTTAATTTTTCTTTTAGACTAAGGAATGAATCAAATCCATAGGAATCAAATGGCATTGAGTCTTTATTTGGAATCATACAATGTTGATTCATTCGATTTCGCCATTCTTGCGGTTCTAATTGGGACCATTTGGTCTGAGATAAATTGTATTGATAATGACCCCTTAACCAGTTTTTCCACAATTGACTCTTAGTCATTTTCTTATGACTTGATTTGGAATTAAATATCCCTCGATAATAATCTTTCATTTGATCCTTAATAAAAGGATAGGTTTCCTTTTCCTTATATTGAAGTAAAGAACTAAAGTGATATTTGTTAAGGAATGGGCTTTGTGATAATTTGTAAAATACATATTCTTGGGACAAGGAAGATAAGTCATAATCCATTTTTGAATGATTCTTTTTTTGAGTCCAAAAAAAGTTCATTGTATTTTGATCTCTTTCCTTCTTCCCTTTTTGATTTGTTTTATTCTTGTAAATGAATTTCTTCATTTTTTTTTTTATTGATTCAAAGAAAAGTTGCGAATTTTTCCTAGTCCTAGGAAGGTTGTTAATCATCCATAGCAAGATATTTATGGATGTTTTTTCAATGAAATATTTGAGAAAATAACCTGATTTGCGTATTAATCGAATAGTATTTCTTTGAAATATCTTCCAAATAGGTTTCTGTGATTCCGGTCTTTTATCATCACAAATGAGAAGTATTTTGTTCTTTTCTTTTGTGATTTGTTCTATTTCATTTCTGATTCTGATTGTTCCATCAGACCAATTTTGCATTTGTATTTCTATTACTGACTCAATTGTCAAATTCATGGATGGGATTTCAATGGTGGGTTCATGAATAATATTCTTATTGATTTTGGAATCTTTTCCATTTTCAGTCGGTTCATATACTTTTCTTTTTTTTCCTTCGAAAACTTCGAAAAGTAGAAAAGATTTCTTTTTCACTTCTCTCATTTTTTTTAAAAGTTCTTTAAAAATGGGTTGAAAAAAGGAACGTTGCCTTTGGGGAGACCCAAAAGGTACGCGTGTTTCTCTTCCAAAAACTGTTAAAAAAGTTGATTTTCTTACTTTTTTCTTTTCTACTTCGCCAAGGTTTCAAACGAAAAGGAAATAGAATCTTGATCTGAATACCATCATTTAACCAATTCATGGGAAATTCTGTTTCTGATAATGCAACACCATTATAAATACATTTAACATGCATTTCTTTCTCCCATTCCTTGAAATCCTCATCCCATTCGGATGATTGGAATAAAACCATCCGGCCAAGATTTTTAGCTATTATCAAAGAAGGTAATACAATTTTTTTTCTAAGAAAAGAGTGGGTTAATAAAAGCAAACCTCTCATTTGTTGAGTGAACTCATCTGCATCCCAAGTTTCTGCTATGGATCGACGTCGTTCTTCTTCGCTCTCTTTTCTTCTCATCTTGCTGTTTTTCCTTTTCTCTACCAAATCGATTTCCTTTATCTTTTCCTCTTGCAAGATTTTCCGTTCTTGTTTTCTCCCCACCGAATTCCTAAGAATGAAAAAAATCTTTGAAAAGATTTTCAAAAAGATACCAAAAACAAAAAAAAAGATTTTTCGAAAAAAAGAAAAAAGCTTGTTTTCTACTCGATCAAAAAAAAGCGGGGAATGTGGATGTGGTTGATACAAGTCCCAAATAACTGTTTTACGTTTTAGACCACGCATGCTTCCTTTGATTGCACCTCGATAATAATCCGGTACTTGCGAGTAATGTACCAAAACTATATTTCTTGATTGCGGCCATTCGTCCTCCTCATCTTCTTCCTTCTGCTCATCTGATTTCTTCTTCTCATCAGATTTCTTCTTCTCATCTTCTTCCTTCTTCTCATTGGATTCCTTCTTCTCATCTTCTTCCTTCTTCTCATTGGATTCCTTCTTCTCATCTTCTTCCTTCTGCTCATCGGATTTCTTCTTCCCCTGCAGAGCCACATCACTATCATCCATTACATAAAGGAGAATGTCTCTGAATTTGCGCAAATAAATTTGCGCGAATACTTGTTTTTCCCTTTCCCTTTCCTCGTCTTTTTTTTGTTTTTCCCCTTCTTCCCCATATTTTTCCTGAGCTTCACTGTCTTCTTTTTCTGGCCGTTCTTCCCTCACTTGCAGGTCGTCCATAAAGCCACTTAGCAATCGAGGAAGATCTTTCTTGATTTCCTGGAAATCTTTTTGAAAAAAATTAAAAAAGTTCCTTCCCTTTTTTGGCTTTTTTAGAACTTTTTTAGTAGTTGGATCAGCCACAATTATTGTGTACAACAGGGTTTGTGGACTGCGGTGTACTCGTTCCATCCAACGTAAGTGATCGTGGGCATCCATAAGGACTGCACTCAATGATGGAAATAGTTGGATTACGGGATTAATAAGCGCCTTTTTAGATTTCAATTTTTCATATAGTTTTTTATGACTGTCTTCGTGATCTTCTCTTTTTTTTTTTTCGAATTTTTTCATTTGTTGTGTCAGATCAGCTATAGTAAATGGATTTCCTATGTGTTTCAGAGGCGCTCTTTCTGATATCCTACGATTTGATCCCTTCAAAAGGGGATCCTTCCGTTTAGAAAAGCATAGTTCTTCATTTTCATCATTACATAATCTGGCTCTTTTTTCGAGGATATCTAGAGCAAGAAATCCCTCTTTCTCTTCTAGAACTTTGATTCGACTTCTTAATTCATTGATTAAGTTGTACTTTTTTTTTTCATTTCTATAAATCCATTTATAATATAAATATTTCTTAGATTTAGAGAATTTTTTTAATCTTTTTAATTCAGATAATTTTCTTAATGCATTTACTATTCTTAATTTCTTTGTTTTCGGATCCGAAAACCAAAAAGAATTGATTAAAGCTAGTTGTTTTACTAGCGTGTCCAAATACTCCTTGAAACCATGTCTATATGTAAAAGATATTCTTTTCTTCCCATCACTTAGACATGTACCAAAATAATATTGCCCCATTTCATTTTGTACAGGAATGTCTTGTACAGCACGCTCGTACAATCGATTTTTTTGGTTTTGGATATATCGTAATGGACGATTC
>JAMFTS010005472.1:0-27131 GCA_028095005.1 Rhynchospora pubera
TTTATTTTTTTTTTAATATTATTTTCTTGTCGTTCTCTAGGATGAACTTTGTTCTCTCTCATTTTTTTAGGAGATCGGCTCTTGTTCTCATATTACCTGAACTTCATATCAGAGCCTAGTGTTTCTGAGGTTGTGGATGCATAAGTGTTTCTGGTGTTCTCCTCCTCCGGTAATAGGTGTTTCTAAGGTTGTGAATGCTCATAAATGCAAGATAAGAAGGTTTTGATAAGGTCTTGAGCAAAAAACACCCTCAATCTGGTGATAAAATTTATTTTTTTCATTCTTTCATAAATTGTCCTAACTATGAATGCAAACACAAAAGATCTATCAATTGTAGATTGCACATTTTGTATATGATGATCAGATGATAACAAAGTCACTAAAGCATCATAAATAAGTAGCTTATTTGCAAATGCAACAATAAATATACAATTCCAAGCATGCTTTCAGGTTTCAACTTGCAAATCTGATGCATTTCGATTTTTGTTGTTTTTTTTTTTGTTGTAGGCATTAGGCTCCATTTTGGTATTGAAATTGATGATGGGGCTCTAATTGAATTAGGCATTAGGCTCTAAAATTGATGTATGGCTTAATTATTTTTGTTTCGATAATGGTATTGAATACTGAATTATTGACTGTATCAGTATGTCAACTGTCAAGTTAACTTAGATATATTTAAGTGTTACCGACTTACTGTCCAATCCTTCTTTTATGAACTGAGATCATTAAGTGCCTAACCATTATGTTGTATGAACTGAACTGAGATAATTAATTTAATTTTATAGCACAATTGGATAATACTATTAGTTATACTGTTATAGAGATGCGCAATGTTCAAAATAATCTCGATAGAGAAACTGAGGCACGAACAAGCACATTTAAAGTGGACCAGAGCGCAAAAAAAATAAAAGAATGGTCAACAATAATGATATATTGATATTGTAAGAAAACATGACCCAAATTAAGAATTTATTTAAGTGTTAATACAATTGTACTTCTAATATTTATCCTTGTTAGCTCGAATTCTGAGTATATAATACAATGACAATTTAGTGTCTGACTATATGTATATACTTTTATAGTCACCGTTTTTTCGTCGTTTTTTCACTAAAAAAACGCCGCACCGTTAAATCAAACCCGGACCGTCATACCGAAAAAAACGCATTTTAGAAGCTTGGTAAAAATTCATTAATAATATTATTTTAATTAATGAGCTTTGACTTTCCCCACTCAATACGTTTATGTACATGAGATAAGTGATGAAGATAAACTAAAAAAGAAACAACCTTTGAAATTTAGTATAATTAATTAATGTCAAAGATCAGGAAATGTAGTTCGGCGTTAGGACCAAAGAGTAGAACCACTCTTTGGCAGAGTTTTTTTTTTTTAAAAAAAAATTTAAGAAAAATATAAATGAAACTTTTTGGTAGTATTTAATTGTTGTTGGTGCTGTTGAGATGCTTAGAAAAAAAAAATCAAAATTTTCGTAATATATAGACAACTAAGCAGGCCATATAAGGGCATTGCATAGCTAATTAAACTATTAAACACGACGGGCATTCTTCGTATTTTATAAATTGTATCAAGTAACGGAAATGTTTCTATATGGAAAAAAAAGAGGTTGAGAAATTTATGACGCCCGTTTCTACAGTGAAAGTTTGATATTTTTGTGTGGGCAAATATAAAATTTTCGAGCATGATAAGAACAATCATCGGAAACATATTCTATTTTGAACCAGCCGATCCAAATGTTCTATTCCATACCCTCCGAATTCTATGTCGTTTCTTTAAATGCTACTACATATCAAATTATTGTTAAAAAAAAGGATTTATAATGTTGTAAGTAATTACGAAATTAATCATGTATTATTCATAAAAATTGTAAAAAATACATGAATAATTTTGCTATAAATATGGATATTATTCGTAAAACTGGCCACCAAAGATTCGAAACCTGGCTGGAGGGCCTTTCATAGACATTTAATTTAAAATAAGTTAGGTGGCTTAGACCCCAATTTATCTTGAAAAAATTTATTATTGTTAGTCAAAAGAATATATAGCTTGTAAAACAAAAATATCACAGCATCTTCTATATGGAAGATAAATACTGTTTTTAAATATTAATATTAATTAATATTGTTGTTGGTTTAGTTTCAGATGGCACTCCTTAATTATCATATATTCTTGGCATCATATGAACTGTCTTAAGCTAGCTAGCCACAATAGTTATTCCTTATTTAAATTTAATTGGAGAGGTGGTGGAGCTCATATTTCTTTTTCCCCGGCAAGTTATTGAGAGTAACGCCCCTCTCCAATCAGAACTCCCGACCTCTGTATATACTATTTGTCTCTCTCAATTTATAAATCTTAGTTTAAAAATATTCCCAAGAAACAGAAGCATATACATTATCCATATTAATATTAATTTTCCTGAGTCAAAAGGTTGGAGTCAGAGGCCCAAAAAAATTCAAGTTAATTTAAAAAGAGGGAAGAAAATTAGAAGTAGGTATTCTTTAAGAATTAGTTAGTTCCTAAGAAAAGGAAACGACCAATAAGCCGCCAACGAGCTAAAGGAGTATCTATCTATCAATGACAAATTATAAAACAGATCTAAGTGGTCTATGTCTTATGAATTAGTTACTATTTATTTAATGAAAAATGATATGTATGTCACAGTTTATGATATATAATTTCAAAATGTGTTTGCATAATTAATTAGTGCTGCCCTAACTGTCTTTTTGAATTTTTCGCCTAAAATTCGGTTATACAATTATAATATGTTATAGAGGCTTAGAGCATATAGCATACAATTACAATTAAAAAATCTGAGAAAAATAGTAAAAAAAATTCAAAAAAATGTAAAATTTGGTTTCTAATGGCTCCGTTTGGATAGGTGTGGGAAGAAGGGAAGAAGGGAAGAAGTGAGAAGAAGTATTGAAAAGTGTGTAACTTTGTGAAGAGTTTGAATTGTTTATAATTTTTTTTTCTTCTTCTTCCTTCTTCTTCTTCTTTCTTCCAACGATCCAAACGCACCCAATGAGATTTCAATATGAAGAAGATAATGAACGGTTTTGGATCGATTGTTTGAAGTATGAAATTCAAAAATGAATCTGTAACATGAAGGACATCCTGCTATGCGTAGCATTTTAGCAATCCGAGAGGCTTAGCGCATATGGCAGAATTGAAGAAGCGGTCCTACTTGAGGCGCAAATCACAAGATATCAATCTTTTGCTTGTTTTTTTTTTATTTTGATTTTTTTTTTTGGCGAAATCTAGTGTAAACAGCGTAGGTCTTATAGGGTTATAGCATCAATAAAAGAAAGTTTGAAAACAACCCTTCTGAGTTTCAGAACTATAAAACATAAATAAATTTACAAATGGTGCTAAGCATTTAATAAAACGTTAATTATGCAATATATAAATATAAATATGTACATAATTTGTGTACTTAATTATGAATAAAAATAAAATATGAAACTCGTGGAAAATTTTAGTTATACAAAATGAAGGAGACTGTCAACTTCAAAAATGTCCAATAAAAATTTCAATTTAAAAAAATAAACCTTGTGTTTTTACTTCTGTATTTCTTACAGGTTAGTTGGCACATCTACAAAAGTTTATACTAAAAAACTAATCTATGATTTAATTTTTTTCTTTATTGTTCACATTTTTATTCGTATTACATGATCCATAATTTGAATGCACAAATTAAATCATCGTTCATATCTTATTTGCAGTAACGCTACTTTTTTTTTATCGTTCATTATAATTAGATTGACAGATATATCAATTATTTATCTTTTTTAATTTTTTTTAAATAGAAGAATCATTGTATGATATACTTAGAATGGTTTGAAACAATATGAGAAAAGAATGAAACCTTTTTATATGAAATAAGATATTTAGGAGTAGGAATCACCGGTGCCACTTATTATATACGTAGTAAATATGTGAAAGCAGAAAATTAAATAAAAAAGATAAAATCTAATTTGCAGCCAACCATTTGATTGCCAGAGTAAGAAAATTAAAAGCAAAAGCGACGATCCTTGTAGTGTTTCATTTACATAATTGAACTACCATGAGTAACTTTGAAAGACTTTTGGAATGTTCTATTAATTGGGGTGCTTAGCTGTAAAATGTTGCATCTAAAATGTTGCATGTTAGGCAATAAAGATATGATAAAATCAATAATTTAATCTTTCTTTTTAAATAAATAGCCAATTTGATAGTAACTTTTTTTTTAAGAAAAGTCTAACCTTGATCTAGACCACTGATCAAATCAAATTACACAAATCAATGGTCCATAATTGATATAAGAATTGTTTACATCCTTTTATATGACAAATTTACTCCTTTTATATGGGTGCTTTTACAGAATTGCTTAAAATCATCCTCTCTTCCGTATCATCCCCATCATCCCCAGATAAAAACACGTTAATAACTGTCTAAACGCATTATCTCCATCTTTACCGTCATCTGCATCATTCCCATCTAGCGGTTATCTCTGGTCCTATCTTCCTTCCTCCTTCCTCCTTTGTTCTATTCTTTTTTCCGTCACGTAACTTTTTTTTTCTTTAGTGAAAAAATTTTCCATAATCTTTATATATATAAGTAGAACCTTTATATATATTAACTAGAATTTTTTTTTATATATAAGTAGAACCTTTATATATATTAACTAGAACTGTTATGTATATAAATATAACTTTTATATTTTTTAAGTAGAACTGTTATGTATATAAGTAAAATTTTTATATATATTAAGTAGAACCTTTATGTATATAAGTAGAATTTTTATATATTTTAAGTAGAATTGTTATGTATATTGATCGGAGGTGAAACCTAGGTCAAATTAAACCTCAAATCTAATCTATTGCAGCGTAGCTTGAGGGCCGAATCTACAGGGACGGTTATTCTAAACTATAGATTTTAAGTAATTTAGTTTAATTAATCTAGGGATAAACAAGTTAAAAAGTTGATTAATTGATTAAGAGGATTAAATTTAAACTAAAGGAATTAATACTAAACTCTAATTAATCTCTAAATTACTCTAAAAATTAAAGAAAATATCTAAACTCGAATTAAGGACTTAAACTAGGGTCAATTGGTCGGGTTCCATTTCCAGGCACTATTCAGGCGGGTCGCTAGAACAGTACGATAATTCAGTTTAATTAGTTTCTAAGTTCTCTAAGTTCAGGTTTTTGGCTTAAATTCTGGTCCAAATACTAACTCTCGTTCTTGATTTGGTATTACTAAGTTTTAACTTCTAAACCTCCCTAAAAACCTAAGTTTCAACTCTCGTTCCTTGGCTTAAGTTTTAGGGTTTGCTTTAACTATTTGGTAGGATATCCTAAATCTCTCGATCTTAGGAGGGAATAAACCTCTCGGCTAAATTTCGGTTTCACCTTTTGGGTATACTAACTATCCTATGGTATGAGAATGCAAATCATCCTTGAAATTAGGGTTCTTTTTGCTTATCTACGAGGTCAGGCCTAACCAAGTGAGCAAACCTTCAAATAAATTCAATTCATATTCTCAATTCAAGCAATTAAACTTAAGAAAAGCAAAGCAACTTAGAAAGATTAGAAAACTAAATTAAACTTCATTAATCTACCAAGTCATGGTTCACAACAATTGTCCCTAAACTAAACTACTCACTAAAAGTCATACTAAACATTAAAACAACAGGTTTCAACAGACCAAACATCAAAAGAAAGAAAATAGAGAAAGATTACAACAAAGAACTAAAAGAAACTCTATCAGCTTGAATCCTGGCGGGTTGACAAAAGACAGGCTGGGCGCGATTTCTGCTAACTCCTCTTGAATCTTGCTCTAAAATTTGGCTCTTCTCTTTCTGGTGGTCCTCCACATGATTAAATAGGCTTCAAGGACGGTTCCCATGCATGGAGATCATGTCTGGTTCTTCTGAAAATAGAAAACACGCTCTGCCAGAAATATCGTCTCCAAATTGGGCATGTCTATTTGAGTCTGGCGGGGTCGCCAGAACAGGGGTCTTGTCTGGTTTGACCCTGTTTCTTTGCTCCATTCGCTTGGATCTTGACTTACTCCGTTTGAACTCTGCCTAGGGCCCAATTTTGCACCAAATCATCATTGAACCTGAAATTAAACAAGGGCAAATAGCAATACCACATTTCTAACCTAAATTGCTTTAAAATCCAACTAAAACACAAGCATTTAATTGAAATTAAGGCCTAAAAGGGTTGAATATTTCGATGTGAAACCCGCCTATCATATATAAGTAGAATTTTTATATATATTAAGTAGAAACTTTATGTATATAAGTAGAACCTTTATATCTAACAGAAGGGGAGCGAAACAGTTATATGTATTAACTAGAAGTGTTAAAACATTTATGTATTTTAACCATAACAGATATACCTTTTTAACTAAAACAGTTATATGGTTTAACTAGAACAGTTATACGTTTTAACTAGAACATAGGAAGTTAGTGAATCAGAGAGGGAGGGAGGCAGAGGAGGAGGGGAAGTGAGCGAAACAGAGAGGGAGAGAACGGATGAGCACTGGGAGAGAAGGGATGAGCGCTGGGAGAGACATTTCTGAAAATGAAAATTATGCATTTTCTAAAAATGGAAAACGCATTTGAGGATGATGAGAATGATAGAAATCGATGATGATCCTTATCAGCCCCGGTGCTTTTATTAGTATCTTTTTATGTTTTGTTTTTTTGTTTTTGGATGTGTTCTCTTGTTGGGTTTCTTTCTAGCCTACCCCAACTTGTTTGGGATAAAAGACTTAGTTGTTGTTGTTGTATAGATAATACCTTTGTCCTATTTAAAATTGTTGATGCTAATTTTGTTCTTATTAAAAATTTTCTTAAATGAGTGTAATTGGCAGTTTTTCTCTAGTCCATGGAAATAGAGATGTCCTACATTTATTATTGCTAAGTATCTAATCTCCTAGATATAAATAGTGTTCTAAAAAAAATACGACGTGGTCGAACACGGTACTATACGACACGGTAAAATACAAATATAACACGGCATGTGAACTTAATGTTTTATGAACTATTAAACATATTCAAACACAACACGGTACATTACATCTTAAAAAAGATATGGCATGAGGCGTGTCCTTAGACGTGTCGTGTTGTGTCCATCTCTTAGAATATAAACACAACACAATATGACATGTAAAATATTTAGACACGACACGGCACGACACGACAGATCACAGATGATTCAAACATGACGTGTTTGACATGGTACAACACAACAAAGCACGACACGCATTTAGAAGAGTAAATGTAAGTTATGTTTTGGTGATGTACATGGATCGATATCTCTTATTTACTCCATACCATATCATTTTATTTTCTTTGTTTATAAGAAGAAAAATATATGGATTTTGAATTGAATTAAGTTAAGCACTACATCTTCATTGCAGGTGTTAATTTGTTACAACTTCAAAAGTGTAGTGATCTCTCTAAGCAAGAAGTATATTTTTCTTGGCTGTTAAAATTCATTAATTAGTCGTGGGCAGTAGAGTAACAGTTGCACTTGATATTTGATTGATGCATTTTCTTCCTTTTTTTTTTTTTTGTTCATTTGGAGATGCATGGTGTAGACCAAATTGGAAATTAATGATTAATTATTTAACCAAAATCAGAAAATTAAAATAAAGTAAGTATGGGGATGAGACTACAGGAGCAAGTAGCTGGTATACAAAGCCTTGAATTTGTCTGACAAAACAAAAATTACTATTAGTAACTTGTACGGTACCAAATTAGCTCCCTGAGGCTCTATATATACTAGGCATTTTAGCTCTCTCCTCTCATCCACAATCTCCCATTCTCTCTCTCTCTCTCGCTAGTCTCTATCTGTGAGTTATTTAGCGTGAGACTTAAATTAAAGAGAGAGGAAGATGGGTATGGAAGGGTTTCATATCGCCAATGGGCCCACAGCCGACTATGGTGGATCTCTTACCTTCTCTGTCATTCTCACTTGTATCATGGCCGCCTCTGGTGGTCTCATTTTCGGTTATGATATCGGAATTTCAGGTATTAATTAAATGGATTAGTGCAAATATATATTTCTTTAATATATACTTTCTGCGTATATACATGTAGCAATTACTTTACAATATTACAGGAGGTGTATCATCTATGCTGTCCTTCATTGAGAAATTCTTCCCGAGCGTGCTCAGAAAGATGATCATGCACGGGCCGCAAACGAGTGTGTACTGCCTCTACGACAGCCAGAGGCTGACGGCATTCACATCTTCACTCTATATTGCTGGCTTGTTTGCCTCTCTGGTGGCGAGCAAGCTCAGCAAGAAGATCGGCCGGCAAGCAATTATGCTGCTCGGTGGCATCTTTTTCTTCCTTGGCGCTGTTCTCAATGCTGCAGCTGTCGATCTTGCCATGCTTATCATTGGTCGCATGTTTATGGGTTTCGGCGTTGGCTTCACCAATCAGGTACCGTATATATATACATCAACATGTCAAAAACTAGGACTCTTGAGAACCAGCTCTTGGTCTAGTGGCAAAGAGCAATGCTCCTTGACTTTTTGAGTGAAAGGTCGCAAGTTTGAAATCCGGATGGAGGTCTTTCATAGACATTTAATTTAAAAATAAATTGGATGGCTTAGACCTCCAATTTATCTTCAAAAAAAAAAAAAAAAAGCTAGCACTCTTTCAAATCAACAACATTTTGTCAAAAGCTATTTTGTGGATTTTTGCATATTTTATAAAAACTCAGTGCCCAAAAATAAAACTACAGCAAATGAATTTTCAATGTAAATTTCATAAACTCTGTAGTTGGCTGGCTTCTTAATTATATGGAGAAGCGGTCAACTAGCTACCAGGGAACCTTTATTTTGCCTAATTAATCAATTACATAATAATTAAAATTATAAAGAAATCAATTAATTAAACTTTGTTTGATTTGCATGACACAAAAGTCAACTCCAGTGTATCTGGCGGAGGTGTCCCCACCACGGTGGCGAGGTACATTCTCGAGCGGCTTCCAATTCTTCCTCGCATTGGGGAACCTCTTAGCTAATGTTGTGAACTTTGAGGCGAACCACATCAACAAATGGGGCTGGCGGCTCTCCCTCGGCCTGGCAGCTGCTCCTTCCTTGATCATTGTCTTCGGTTCGCTCTTCATCTCCGACACTCCCAGCAGCCTGGTCCTTCGCGGGAAGCTGGACGATGCCAAAACAGCATTGCTACGTGTGCGGGGCCCAGATGCAGACACAGATGGAGAGCTGAAGGAAGTTATCAAGTCGGTTGAGGAGGCAAAGCAGAACGAGGCAGGGGCATTTAGAAGGATCATGAGGAGGGAGTATCGGCCTCATCTTGTGATGGCAGTTGCGATCCCGCTCTTCTTCCAGCTAACGGGTGTGATTGTCATGGCCTTCTTCTCACCGATCTTGTTCCGGACCGTTGGGTTCGGGAGCAACGCCGCGCTCATTGGTGCAGTTATTTTGGGGGCAGTCAATCTGGTGGCCACCTCGTGTTCGTCATTCACGCTTGACAGGTTGGGTCGCCGGCCACTCTTTTTCATTGGTGGAGTCATCATGGTCATCTGCCAGGTCAGTAATTCATTCGTCTTTGTAAATAAGAGTCTCTTTCTCAAAAATCCATGTATGTTTGTTAATTGTTATACACTTAAGCTAATTGTAATAAGATTTACAATTATGGGCTTCATTTATTTAGGCTGTAGAAACTGTGGGCCGAAAAATGAATAGTATAATTGTGGGCTTAATATTGTAGATAGAACATACGGTACTCAACCTTTAAATTCAAACATCAATGAGCTTTAATATATGTACAAGTCCAAAAATCTATCAATAATAGAAGCACTGGCGATTCAAGATGTTAGTGCCAATGCGTTTGGGTTTAGAGTTGATGATTGAGAGAGAGGTTGTAACAATTTTTTTTTTCTAATGGAAAAAGTGGTTAGCAGTTTATGCTCACTTGTTTTAAAAAAAAAATAATAAAAATAAATAAAAATAATAGAAGCAAACAAAAATAAAATGGTCCCCCAATTTATTGAGTTATTAAATGATACTGGTGATTTTTAATATTTTTTACAAGCGTTAATCCTGTCTTCCAAGGAAAATTATAATTTACTTAACTTAGGCTCATTTTTTAAATTTTATCATGAAGGCTGCGGTTGCATGGATTATGGGAGCGCAGCTAGGGAGCACCGGTGCAAAACAAATGTCTCACGGCTACTCCGTGGCAGTGGTGGTGCTGGTGTGTGGTCATGCAGCCGGTTTCGGCATGTCATGGGGCCCACTCAACTGGCTGATCCCTAGTGAGATCTTCCCGTTGGAGGTCCGGTCTGCTGGAAACGGCATCAGCGCTGCCGTTGGCCTCTTCTGCACCTTCATTCAGACTCAGTTCTTCCTCTCAATGCTTTGCAAGTTCAAGTTCGGCATTTTCGCGTATTATGCCGGTTGGATCGTGCTAATGACCGCATTCATCGCTCTCTTCTTGCCTGAGACGAAGGGCGTTCCCTTGGAGTCCATGAACTTGGTGTGGGGTCGCCACTGGTACTGGAAAAGGTTCATCAAGGAGCGCAAAGACCTACTCATCCAAGCTCCTTAATTTGCTAAGACGCTCTTTCAATTAATTAATTGTTGTCAGAAGATGCTTCACGTTTTTTCTATTCTTTCAAATTCAATTTGTTGTGAGAAGCTACTAGCATATAAAGCATCTGCTAGTTGCTTCAACGTATTAACTGTAACATTTGATGCCCGTATTGTTTGTCATTTTGGTGTGCCTTCGTGTAAATTTGTTTCATTCATTCAATTAAAACAGCAGAAATATGTGAGTGCTGTTTTCAACACGGTTGTATACATTAACAGGATGAAAGTGTCCTGGTATGTAAATTAAATAAAATACCACAAATGTGGTACTTTAATTATTTTATTTAGCAATTATGTTGATACAATTGATTTGGAGAGAACTCATGGCAATTCTTTTTGTTTTGTGATTTGGAGAGAACGTTGTTCAAGAATCTTCAAGGGAACAAAGCAGACACAAGGCGAGCTTGTTCTTCAGTTGTTCTCTGAATGGAAATCCTCAATTAATAGTGTAGCTGCAGGCCTGCAGCTTTCATTTTTCTCCTGTTTTACCTTAGCTTTTAATTTTACTTTTCCTGTTTTTGTATTTTTACCCGGCTTAATTAGCCCTTTCCTAACTTATGTAACACTTTTCTTTAATAGAAAGATGGGGACCCGATCCCTATTTTTTGCTAAAAAAATTCTGTCGATACAATCAGCTATCACGCATAAACTTCTCTTGAAAGAAAACCGGATACCTATTTTTTCCTTCACTATTATTTTTTCTTGTATTACTTTCGACATGTTCAACAATTTATGGAAAAAGAAACGTCCAAATCATAACAAGGATAATTAATCATGCACTCACATCGTGCGGTGATGTGTAAAGACTCAACCTTTTTCAAGTCGATTTTCTATGATAGAAATGTTGTCGACTTGTCGGGTCAAAACTCAAAACTTTTTATGAATGGACCAAGAAAAAAAAAATTAAGAAACATTATTATAGAAATATAGATGATGCTTTCATCAGCAGGACTCCATGGCCCAATGGATAAGGCGCTGGTCTACGGAACCAGAGATTCTGGGTTCGATCCCCAGTGGAGTCGTTTAGTTTCTTTTTGTGTGTCTGTATATTAATTAAGGAAAAATTGATATAACCCCTGTAATCTTCAAAACTTGCTATGGAAGAGTGCAGATCTCTTTGAGGTAGATTTCCACTAGATCATTTCATATTGTGTTTGAGATGCACGATTGTATACGAGCTTCACTGTATTTACTCTATAAAGGTTCACTGTAGCTATTTTCTATCCACTTCGAATCTAGATGCGGACAAAGAGGCCATAGGAATTTTTGTTTTTTCACCTTCCTCACGTCTGACAGCCATTGTTAACGACTTTGAAAAAGAAAAGAAAAGAAAAAATAACTAGAGATAGAGAGGAGAGATGAGCCAGCAGAGATAAGGGCAATCATGTCAAAATATAATAGGACCAATTTTTTATATTTAAAATATGATTGAAATTAAATGAAAGGGTTTATATTCCAAATGGACTAGATTAGAAGGGGTTATATCCAGTTTTGAAAATTAGAGGGGTTATATCCGGTTGGTGAAGATTAGAGAGAGTTATATTCAATTTTTTCATTAATTTATGTTTTCTTTTGCAAGGACAAGCAATGTTATCTACCCACTAGCTTCTAAAATGGGCTTGAGAGCTTCTTTTTCTATGGCCCCGTTTGAATCGTATGAGAATAGGAGGAATAGTTTCTTCCTAGACGTAAATTTATTATAAACAATTCAAACTCTTCACAAAATTACACACTTTCCAATACTTTCCGCTTAGAAATAAATTATTCCTCTTATTCCTAAGCAATCCAAACGGAACCTATAAAATCTGATGCCGTCAAAACAATGATTTTCTTTTATCCACTTTTTTGTAAGGAAATAGTATCGACCAACCGGGAGCATCATTTGAAATGTTTTATACCGGAACAGCAATTGGAAGCTTGGATAGGAACCTATCTGCGTCCCGTATTTGATACGGGTTTGCGTAAAATTAGCATCTGATACTTCACACGGTGAATCTATTTATTTTAATGTATTTGACCAGCTGATTCGGTCAGAATTCGTGGTGTTGAATTCGTTTCTTAGTACGTTTTGAGTATGGTTTTGAGTTCGAACTTGGAAAAATAAAATGAGTCCTACTGTCATGTTATTTAATAAAAAAAAATAAAATACTAGATAATGCACATTAGAGATGATTTTTTTCTTAAAAAAATAAATTGGATGCACTATATTGGTAGTTGAATGTATGAAAGAAATTATCAAACATTTCGTATTTTAATTTTGATTTATAAGGTCATTTTTTTCGTTCCTTTATATATACTTTCATATTCTAGTTTTTCCCTAAAAAAATGACATATCCTTGTACCCATATTATATGGAATACGATACTTGCACCGCACAATACAATATAGGCTTAAACACAACTTAAAAGTTTCAACAGCATGAATGTTACATAGCTGATTTTTGTGTGCACTGTCACATTGCGTTTGAAATATATCATATCACGTGGCTGTGTTTGGATGAGATGTGGGAATAAGAGAATAAAAAAATAAATTTATTATAAATAATTTAAATTCTTCACAAAGTTACACATTTCTCAATACTTCTTTCTTTATTCCTCTTATTCTCACACCATCCAAACGGAGCAGTAGTATTTATATTATGTTCTATTTTATTGTGTTGAGCGATGATAAAATGGTTCATAAAACACTACATCAACAATAATGCACTAATTGTTGTGTAATCGCTATCTTGTGTTGTGTTTAATGTTGTAAAATAATATTTCGCGTATTTAGTGGTGATATAAAGTTAATAACTAATTAAGTTACAAAGCCAGCATACTTGATCAAACATTAATATTTTTGATATACGAAAACAATTCCAAATCATTATAATATGTTTTATAACAACAATTTAGTTAATTTTAAATTTTCTATTAAATAATGTGATTCGTAGAAAAATTCCAATGCGTCTCCGTTGTTGTTTGTATTGTATATTGAACAAAGAGACTATTTTACGCAGAGAATCGTAACTTACTAGTCAACGCATTTCATCCATCTTACGCTTTCTGACTTGAGCCGGCCCCCTCTAGAGAAATGGGAGAATAGCGCATCATTTGTAAATACGTTTTTAAAATAGTGACAAAAATATTACACTGCATGAAATACAATTTATTTAATTCGTACTGGAACTTTTATGGAATTAGAAAAAAGAATGATTGCAATTTCGGGGCAGGCCGATAGTGGTTTGTCAATGAATCCTATATGAATCATATTAAAAAGATGCTTTTTTTTAATATTCTTATGAAATGAAAATTAATCTCACCCATAAATGTAATTAAATTATCTGAAATGAGTGCTGGGATGTGGGAAGCATTCAGTTTTCACACCTAACTATTTAGCCGAGTCTATCTTAAAGTTGTCAACTGCTCCAATCAAAATAAAAAATTTCGGCATGCGTGTTTGTTCGAATTATTTATTCTAATACCATGGTTTTGTTAGCATAAGAATAAGGCCCAAATTTCTTATTTTTGTGTTGTTTGGGCTGCACAAAAATAAAGAATTTGATCCTTATTCTTATCCAAAACCTTATTCTCCACCATCCAAGCACATATATGCACATGTTTGGATGGTTAAGGAATAAACAAGAATAGTAAATTTCGGACAAAAATTTATTGCTAATCATTCAAATTCTTCACAAAATTACACACTTCCCAATGTTTTTTGGGGGTTGCTAGTGTCAAACATATAGGACACGTACACTTGTCCAACGCGATGAAATTTTAATTTTTAAAATTGAAATGGCCGATCCAAACCGCACAAATTGTTCTGTGTTATAAAATCTTCATGGAGACCAAATTTTATATTTTTTTCAAATTTTTTTACTATTTTTTTGGAATTTTTCAATATGCTCAATCTAAAAAAATCTTAACCCTTCAATTTTGAAAATTCGAAAAAAATAGTTAGAAATTATGAAAAAATATAAAATTTGATTATCAAAGATATTTTAATATATAGATCATATTGAGCGGTTTGGATCGACCGTTTGAAATTTTAATGTGCTACGTTTGGATCGTGTTTGACGTCCTATATGTTTGATTCTAGCATTACTCATGTTTTTTTGCCTAAAAATAAACTATTCCTCTTATTTCTAAGCGATCCAAACGGCCTCATAGATACCATTGAAATTTGTTGCAATGTGTGACATATTATTTGGCGAACAAATCACATGCTCTACCTGCCATATTATTTACTACAGAAAAAACTAAACGCTTTAGTATCACCAACTGGCTCCGAATCCTCATCCGCTCCCGCGCGGGACCGTCCAGCGCATCCTATGAACCGTCCGATCTGATCTGGACGGTTCGGACCTATCAATTTAGTTACATATACGGAGTTCTCTTTACTATTGAGATTAAATCATACGGCTGTGATTCCTACGCTGCACAGTCCGCGCGGGACTGAATTTCGTTTCACTGGCTCCAATCTACATGCCACCTATCACTGTTTGCTTTCCTCTTCAACGGGGATACAATTAAATTTTACTAAATAAATGGCATTAACAAGGGTTGGAATTCGGAACCATTTCGCTTTCTTTCCTTAAATATACATTGATTAAATTAAATTTATTACAATTGTGGATTAGTGCAGGCGAGCACGTCATCACCGTCATCACCACCCACCTCCACGGCTCCACCTGGCTGTCCGTATACCGTATGTACATCTAGCACCCAATGGGCAACCCAGGCCCAGGGATTCTTTATACTACTACAAATCCTACCCTTAAATTTCTCTCTTCCTATATTCGTTGAGATTAATTCTACTTTTTTAAAAAAAATAATAATAAAAAATACATAACTAGTTTATAAAAACTGTCTTATAATATTATTAGACATTATAGTCAACAAATTTGATTGCATTTTTCTAAAATTTTAATTTGTTGGAATTATAAGGTAATAAAATTTCTTAAGAAGTGCAACTTAATGATACTAGTGAAAATTAAGTATAGATTTACATGAATAAAATTTGAATAAGATTTTAAATAATGACTAGTTGTCAAATCTGAAAAGATTTAGTGCTATTATAGTAAGATATGTTGCCATTTTGTACTTTGTATTTTGTTTTTATTTTCGAGAAATATTAAAAGCAAATCAATATTTGATGTACAGAATGGGGAGACGGAAGAAAAAGGAGGATAGACCCACCACGTGTTTCACCTTAGTGCAATCCAATGAATGGTCGCCACGTCAGAGAGGCAGTGGGGTCCATGTGTATCTGTTGTGGATGTGGTCTTTAAAAATCCCCTGACACGATCACACCCTCTCCACTGCCCTCTGTCTCTGTAACTGATCTGATCTGTTCTGTTCCGGAAGGCAAAGCGATCCGATCTGAAAGGGTTACGCTTCTCTTGATCCGATCCGATCCGATCGAGCAAGAAACAACTTAAGAATGGCGACTCTGAGAGTTCCCCCGGCCGTCCCTTCTCCTCAAGAGGATTGCGAGCAGCTTCACAAAGCTTTTGAAGGTCACTCCATTTCTATAATATATATTCATTCTCATTTCTTTCTTTCTTTCTTTCTTTCTTTCTTTTAGAATTGAGATCGGATCAGACCAGAACAGTATAACTCAACTTTAATATAAATGATTGATTTTAGGGTGGGGAACAAATGAGAAGTTGATCATCTCTGTGCTGGCTCATCGTAATGCGGCACAGAGGAAGGCCATCCGCGACGCATATCAGGCCACCTACGGCAAGGACCTCCTTGAATCTCTTCTTCATGAGACCCATGGGGATTTTGAGAAAATAGTGCTCTTGTGGACGCTGGAGCCCAGTGAGAGGGATGCACTCCTCGCAAATGAGGCTGCTACCAAGTGGCACCCCGCCAACCGTGTTCTTATCGAGATCGCTTGCGCAAGGTCATCGCAGGATCTTTTTACTGTAAGGTGCGCGTACCACAAGCAATACAAGCGTTCTCTTGAGGAGGATGTGGCTGCTCACACCAAAGCTGACTTCCGCAAGGTCAAAACTTTAATTGATTTCTAATAACTTCATCAATTTGGTCATTTTTATTTCAATGCCCTTATATGCACACCCCACTTTATTCTCTCCTCTCTTCTTCAGCTTTTGCTCCCACTTGTCAGCGCATATCGCTATGAAGGCGAGGAGGTGAACATGCATCTTGCAAAGTCAGAGGCCAAATTGATGCATGATAAGATCTCTGACAAGGCTTATAGTGATGAGGAGGTTATCAGGGTTCTCACTACTAGAAGCAAGCCTCAGCTCATTGCCACATTCAATCAGTATAATAATGAGTTTGGCAATCCTATTAATAAGGTACTAAAGATAATATATTTTTTCTTCTTCTTTCTTTCAACTCATTCCCTAACCCTCTCCCTAGCTCTTAATATTTCTTCATCTCAGGATCTGAAATCTGACCCAAAGGACGATTACTTAGCTGCCCTCAGAGCAGTCGTTCGTTTGATCTGCTGCCCGGAGAAGTACTTTGAGAAGGTAATCAGGCTTTCCCTCAACAAGCTTGGTACTGACGAAACTGCCCTGACCCGCATCGTGGCCACTCGTGCTGAGGTCGACCTTAAGCTGATCAAGGAGGTGTACCAAAGTCGCAACAGTGTGCCCCTGGAGAATGCAGTGAAGCACGACACCCATCGCCACTATGAGGATATGCTTCTTGCCTTGCTGGGATCGGACCAGAACTGATTGATTGCAGGAAGGTGGGTTTTTGATGGTTTGAGTTTGCTTTATGGTGTACTCCGAGATTGCTGAATAAAATAGAGCGTTTGTGTTTTTGGTTAATGCATATATGCTCCATGTGTGGTTTGTGTCCTTGTTTGTGTAAGGCTTTTACTTGACTTCTGGACCTCTGGTTATTGATCAATAAGAGTCGTAAGATATGTTTTTGTGTATGTGCTTATTGCTTAGTGCTGCTGTTCTTTCAGCCTCAAAAATGGGGGGTAACTGGGTAAGTGGTAACGATCTGGAAAAGCGTTTTCTCAGGATTGCAAAGCATGGCTGAAAGCTAGTCCCTTTTCCGTTGCACAAATTTGACAACATCTCCAATTTTTCTAGATAATGGAAATGGATGATCGAAGATGATGATAAATCTAAATATATATTATTTTATATCACAAGTAACCACGGCATGACTTGAGAAAGTAGCCATTCAGGCTACCATGTTTCATTTCAAAAACTAAACAAAATGTCAACTATTACAACTACTGTTTCTCACTGAACTAAATCTGATTCTGAGATGATATCTGATATATGTTTTATAACTAAAAAGACTTGGCCTTTAAACCAACTTCTGAAAGCCTTTTAGCCTATGTATTATGACATATCCTGGATAAGCTCCGTCAGATTAAGCTGAAGTATTAGTCTTGTTTTGCTTGTAAAATCTGGCTATTATGTTTTGTACACAAGTGAGAAAATGCATTAATTGGAAACTTGGGTTTTTCACCCAAACGGTATATGCCGGTCAAATTAGGAGCAGAGGGGATCAATATATAATTTCTGAAATTTAGGGTGCGCTTGGATGAAGGCTAGAACAAGCTTTAAACAAGGAACAAAACTTATTAAGTTGTTATTGTTCCAACATTTTGTTAGAACAAAGAACAAGACTTTGTTTTTTTTTTTTTTTGTATTTTCCAAAATCACTTGCTCAAGACCAAAGGTCCAAACTAAACGTAAAACATCTTATTTTTATTCAAGTGCATCTAGGGTCAAGGCTATGAATTTCCTTCTATCAAACTCATCGATGGATATTTGATTTGATAATTGAAGGCCAATTTTATTGTTATAAAACCCGAAGATACATTTGTGCTCTGACTTAAATCTGGTTTTATCCTTTGACTGAATTTCTCAAAAGAATCAATTTCATCCTTTGAACTTTCATTGACGCCCACATCCAAAGTAGTTCCTTATTCATTAAAATGAATTGAATAATACCATACTGAGTCTTGACAGATCACCTACACTAAAAGGTTGAACATTAGAAGCCGCTCCTATTCAACATTAAAAGGTTGAATAATACCATCCTGTGTGTGTGTTTGTGGGTTAGTGTTGTGTGCACATAACATAATAACATAATATGACCTACATATTTTTAAGGAAAATATCAATAACGCATGCTGAATAACCTTGCAAAACAACCAAGGAAAGCACGAGAGACATGAGTGATGCCTCTCTCGTCTTCAACTTCCTACAGAAGACCACAAGACCTCTCATATGGAAACACAAAAGCCACTGGCTTGACATAAGTGCTATTTCTCTTGCTTCGGCAAGGAAATATAGAGAAACAACAAATTAAAAAAGAAGTTCAGCATTTTCAAAATCCGGTTAAAAATAGAATTCCCCATGATTATCATCTAAATAAGAGCAATGGTGCTCTGACCACCCGGGGGCTGACGGGACCCACCAAAATAGTCCCTCGTGGCAGGTTCTGAATTCTTGTTAGGCCCGTCCGAGAAGATATTGCTGCCGCTCATCTCCCGCAGCTTGGCCTCGCTCAGTGTTCTATCTGGCGAACTTTTTGCTGGCATCGTCTCCTTGAAAATGCCATGCCCTGTCAACTCTTGGAATTTCTGCTCATTGATCTTTCTGTACGTCTTAACCACGGGCTCTTCGCTGAATGTAATGCTACTGGGCCCGCCAGCTGGCTGCAAACATAAAACTTATTTTGATTAATTAACTGATCAAATATCAAATTAAAAGGAAACAAAATGAAGTAAGACAACCCCAGCTTACACTTGAGATTTTTACAGATGTATGGAGAGTCCTTGGCTTGGGGTGTGTAAAGTCCACATTGCCCTTCAAGTCCTCGTTGCGAGTGGAACGTTGTCGTGCAGGTACCTGGGGTGGAGGGCCAAAAATGTCACTTCCACTCAGTTCCTTGATCTTTGTCTCGGAGACTTCCTTTGTTGTCTTGATGGGAGTCTCTTCTCTCACTAAACTCCCACTTAGCTCTCTCTGTTTTGCCACCTCAGTATGAGTGATAGGTTTTTTGGGAGAGGGAGTTTCTTGTGCGGCGAAAGATATTTGGCTGATACCTGCCATATTTTGCTGGTACAGCAAAAGATAATATTACTCAATTTAGTTTCTATTCAATTATCAGTCTCAGAGATAAATTGGAAAAACCAAACGCGGTACCTTACTGTGCCAGAACCGTTAAGTAACAAATCCTGTCTAAAATTATGGGAGGACAGATCATACCTGAGAAATTTTGACAGATGTCTTGATAGTTGGGGTGACAGAAGTGGGTTCTGATTCATCGCTCCCATTTTTACCCACAAAAATGCCACTTCCAGTCATTTCTTTTAGCTTTGAATCTGAACAAGGTTTCCTGACACGTAAGAAAGGTTATAGTCAGGCAATAGAAGATGCAGGCCTGATTACTCAACCCAAGAATTATGTGTTAAAATGAAATTGCCACAGCATTTCATTTGCTTGTTCCTGTTGTGTAAAATGTTCACTGTAACAGGGTTTGACATCACGATCCATAAGAAGGAAAAAAAATATATATATATTGTGCACAGTTTAAAAAAGGGTTTGAATTACTGGTATGAATATCCTTGTGCAAGACCTGAGCTGGCTAGCCCGGTACAAATCAAAATGGACCAATCTCAACCAAATCAACTGGTAAGACCTGGACAGGTTGTTAGATTAATGAACCTAATCTCAACCATACCAGCTTGGGGGCCGGGGGGGGGGGGGGGGGGCGCTACCAATATGAACCCTAAGCATGCTATTTTAATTTTTTTGTATAATCCGACAAAAATAGAAATTACCTTTTGTTCAAGTCGTCAACCTCCTTTTTGCTCATAGCTGCACCAAACATGACTGGGCTGATCTTATCAGCAGGCTGTACAATGCAGACAATGAAAACTCATAAGGAGCGGTTCCTAGATATTAAGAAAACTTTACACTGAGCTGAACAAACACCATAATATATTATATGCACTGTTCAAGTAAAGGTGGTATAAGGACTCCAGATTCATGTTACATTTTATCAAGACGCAAGGAGCAGTTTTGTATGTATTGTGGCATGTTAATTCTGGACCCCAACGAGCACAACTAATATTGTAAGCACATTAATTCTGGTATATAAGGTCTAAGATTACATTAATAAAATGTCAAAAGCCATTAAGGAGGGTATAAATGTCCCAATAATTTGTCTTTTAAGATTTTTATATAATTAGTCCCAATAATGTATTTGAAACCAGCATTTGAAATGGATAAACACTCATATTAAAGTCGTGATGTAAAATTGAATTTGGACATTTTGAGCATTTACCAAAATTAGCTCTACTACTGTCATGGTGACCTGAAATTGGAAATTTATAGGCAAAACTAGAAAAAAAGATGACAACTGCTGTTAACTTATATATCAACAAGTTTGTACATTAATTATATGATATATTAAGTGAATGAATGAGAATATGAACTTACTGGGCTGTTTTGGAAATAGTTTAATTGTACTAGTAAGGTATGCAAGTACATTGCAAATTTGAGAAGGTATATAAGGAATACAGCAGCTTGGAAAATAAAAAGGGGGCCGGGCGTGGGAGTTGACCTTGAAAGTGTGGCGGGAGGCTGACGTGGCAGAGCGAGCGGAGGAAGGGGAGGGGGAGGAGGGAGGAGGGGAGTCGGACCACGTCAGCAGATCGGCGGTGGCAGTGTGAGATGTGCGCACTGGCCTCTCCATTGCTATCTATTCTCTTTTAATGGGAATGGGAATGGGAATGGGAATGGGAATTGGGATGGATGATGGATGGACGGATTTATATTTGTACACTTGCAGGCGCATAAATTAATTAAAATAAAATAAAAAAGAACCATAATTAAAAATCAATAATCAACACTTCAAACAAATGGTTCGGCAGCGTGAATAAAAGCCAAGGCCTGCAGATAATAATGAGAGAAATACATACTTAAATATAATAATAACAATAAATAATTTATTTGTAAGACACTGGGTTAACTTAGATGCACGGACGAAGTTGTATTTACCTAAATTCACATAAAATGACGTGTAAAGAAATAAATGGTCCTTTTTTGAGTTTGATAAGAAGTTAAGAACAGAACATTGCTGTCTGCCCTGAGCCTGAGGTTGAGTTTGTATACTTTTTGTAGACTTGGCACAGTACAGATAGCAAACATGCATAGTCAACTGTCAACTATGGGAGTTGCAATATTTTTTTAAACGAGTTGCGCTCCAAGCCTCCAAGACGGCAAACTGGCACCATTTTGGACGAGGTGTTGAACAAGAATAAGAATAGGGATTTCGAAATGAGTATTTTTTTCAAATTTTTTATTTTAATTTTACGATTTTGTTAGAATATGAATAAAAATTCAAGTTTTTTTATTCTTGTGTTGTATGGATTTAACAAAAATAAGAAATTTAAAACTTATTCCTATCTAATTCCTTATTCTTGCGCATCCAAACATAAGAGTTTGATTTCTGTGGCCAACTCATTAGGTTAGAACATGTCCATTACACTTGCACTAAAATGTTGTATCCATTATGAGAAGAAATAACAACAACTAAATCTTTTGTTCCAAATAAGTTAGGATGGACTTAAAAATGACAACTCGACCTTGATCATTTATTTTCTACAAAACTAAATTACAAATCCATTGCAAACATGTGGGGAACTCAACAGTGCTTTTACTACTTAAACTACTGGACCACATTCAAAATTAGTCTTTTTTTTCTATTTTATTTTTCATTTGCCGGTGGCTCTTTCCTCTTCCCTCTATTTCTCATTTTTATACCACCAAACATATCCGCTGCATAATAAGTACTTAATACAAGAGCAAAATTATTGGTTCTTAGTTTATTGCACAATTGAATAGTTTGCAAAAGTCCATTAAGGCTTATAAATGACAAATTTATGGGTTTAAAGAGGAAAAGAAAATGAAAATTATCTTTGGGCCATAAAAAAATTAGTATGAATTATATATGTAAGAGCTTGATGCATCTCTTTAATGGACTAATTACGACCATCATTTGATGTTTTGCCAACTTCGGTGGTGACTTCATGCCACACTTAACACAAATTTATGAAATATCAATTACAAAGAATACGACAACATAACTAACGCCAAAAATGCGTCCACATGTTTGAGTTTTTGAAGGCTTGGATGTCAACCATATTCACGTTGTGACTGGTCAAAATCAAATTAAGGACTTCTACTAAAGAAAACTGTAAATTAACCCAATATTATTAGATTTTATCTTAATGTTAACTAACATTATTACTATTCTTTTTATTTACCATAATGATGAATTATTTTAAGAGAAGTATGTAGAGGAAACAGGAACAAGAGTGAACAGTGGGTACTAGTTAACAAATTTTAATGCTGGTCGATTAGGTTTAGTGTTTAAGTTTCTAACTACTGTTTTTCATTTGTATTCTGTAACTTTGACTTTTCTATTAAAATGGATGCCGACGTGGCTGTTTTCGCTCGAAAAAAGAAGTTAACTAATTTTAATTTAGAAAAGGCCCATGGTGAAAGTTTCTCCAACGCACGTAGTGTGTGCCTCGTAAATCCAGAAAAAAATTAATTAATCTGTTTGGTCGTATGCTGCCTTCTCGAGATTCATTAATAAATAGCTCACAGAAGTCTAATGGAAACAAAAATGAGCCGAAGCGTTGGAGAAATTAATTAATGGAATTATCAGCCTCTCCTCACCGTCATTCCCAGAAGTTATTTAATTTTTTCATTTTCAGAATACTTATCCAACGTCTTTTCCATTTTTACCTCTGATTCTCCAATCTGACTCTGCTCTCGCGCGGGACCGTCCAGCGCAGCTTACCAATCGTCCGATCTGATTTGGACGGTTCGGGTCTATCAATCAGGTTACATGCACGGGGCTCTTTTTGCCATTGAGATTAAATCATACGGCTCACAGCGGTGCGCTGGATGGTCCTGCACGGAACTGAATCTCATTTTCTGATTCTCATCCTGTCGTGTACCCATCTGGCCATCTCATCCCCGGAGGTGCTTTGGACACCAAAAATTTCACTGGAAACATTCCACTGAAATTTTTTGGACGCATATGCCCCCTTATAAATTAAGCAATAATCTACCGTAGGTTAGGTTAATACCTTTTCTTCCCATAATTATTTTACTTAATTGAATTATCATTTATTCCTTTACACACTAAATAAAAGAATTTCTTACCGGTCATTTGAAGAGACAAATCTTACCGAGAATTTTGAAAATTCATTTGCACTCTTAATAAGTTAATTATTTCATCTTATCAAATCATCAAAAATCAAAATATAAAAAACATAAAAAATAAAATAAAAAACATAAAAAACAATACATTAATCCGGAGAATTGCATCCGCATCCGAGAGTACTGCTTATCCACAGTTCTCCCGACAGTACTTTGATCCGCGCCGTCCGTTTGGTTTTCTTCGATCCTCATCGTCCGATTCCTGTCTTCTCTTCCGTCTGATTTGTTTCTTCTGAAAATTTCCCCATTATGTCCACCGTCTCTCCCCATTCTCATTTCTTTCTTTGTTTATTATCTACCCTCCACGCGGCTCCCGAGGTGGAAAAGAGAGAGCCGTTGCTGCTCGTCGCCGTCGATTTTCGACTGCCTCTGTTCTCAACTCCAAATACCAATTCTTCGAATAGGTAGATCGACTTCTCTCTTTCAGGCGAGTACCACTTTGCAGGTACCAAGGTTCTCTATCGCTCTCAACTGCGTTCTTCACGCCGTAACTCTGCATCTTTTTCGACTATGTAGGTATATTAGTTCTCTTCTCCTGCCTTAGTTGGTCTGATTCATTGCTTTCTGAGACAAAGAAAGAAAAATCTCATATCTTTTCTTTCTCTGCGTCTGCTTTTATTGTAGCTCTAGCCATGTCCGTTTAAGTGAGTTGTTTAATTTGATTTAAGATGAAGAGATGCCCATTTGAGAGAAAATATAAAAAGGTTTGCAATTTAATAATTATTTCTTTTCTTTGAAGTTGTGAACACCTAAATCGTATAGATTCACCACTTAAGTAGTACTTGCTGTGTTGCATGTTTATTAAATTAAAAATATCTTTCTTTACAGGCCAGGATCTTATATATCAGGCTAACTATTGAAAGAGAAGTTTAGATTTTAAGGTTATGCATAGGGTAGAAATGGTGCTGCAAATTTCATGGCAGCATATTAGCATATCAACAAATTTGGTTTGGTTCATCAGGTCTTCAAAACAATGTATTCCTGAACAATGACACATTTGTTAGTTGCTTTTCAAACTTTTTATGTATTCTAAAGTACAAAGTAATGTAATATTGAATGTATAAGATGTATAATTGTTAGGTCCACCAAATTTTTATGCTCAATATTTGGTCTTTTTTCACACAAAAGTCCTCTTTCATCGAGTTTTGTTCAGTGCTTGCAGTTTTGGAGCTTCTGTGCTATATATATATTTTTTATTGAAGGATTAGATTTCATCTCATTTTGATTAACAAATTTAGAAATAACTACAATCGTTGTTCACCTTAGAGGAGATTATTATTTATAAATTCTTTTTCCTTATTTCTCTTTTTTTTTTTCATCTCAATTACAGAGGTATAAGGAGATCTGCTAGCAGCATGCCAAATGAAGAATACCAATCACTATACAGTAAGGGCTTCCGTTAATAAGCTTCATTTTATTCACCCTATTGTTGAATAAGTAATCTGGTTTGTGCTAAGGTTTTAGGAAAAAAATAGTTTTAAATCACCCTTTCTTATGCTTAACATGTGGCTATAAATCATTCTTTACTATTTAGAGGTGACACCAACTCAGCACTTATTTGGAGACCTAACTGCTATAATCTTATTTTAATGGGTTAGTATTGTGATGGAAACACTTTGCTATTTTTTGTTAGATTTTCTTTTTTTTATATAAAACTAAAATAACTACATTGGCTGGATGTTAAAACAATGAGAACATTCAGTAGTCATTTGTAAAGCAACTCATTTGTTTGAGAATTCGTGGAGCAATCTGCATGGGAAGGATCAGCTGATAAATACTATTGGTATCTGTTTTAAAAGTTGTTCGTTTGTGTGGTTCAGTTTTGAATTTGGTGAACGATGAATTAATATCATTGTCATGATTTTTGGGATAAATCGTCAGCTGGTATTCTCAAAGAAGCATCTCCTCCAAGGCCCTTTCAATGAGTGTATATTAATTAGTTGTGGTCATTTAGGAATAGTTCATGTGGTCTTCATGTTATTTATACGTAAGTTTTCTTTTAGGTACAAATATGTGGATAAGGATTTTTATTAGGTGCTCATCAGGCTTTCTGTTCTTACTCTCAATATTTCTTTGTTTCTATTTTCAGTATATTATGAAATATTCTTTGCAAGTGTGGGTGCTGCTATCTGACATAAACGTCACACTTCATTGCTTCTCATGTTGTGCACAGTAGGTGCGTGGGGTAGTATTATAGCATCTTCAAGACTTCCACTCTGTTAGATTTGTGGTTGATAGTTGCTATTTTGTTACTTATTAGACTACATGGTGCAGATGATTCCATAATTAAAACCTAAGTGGAAGCATGGAGGGCATTTTTAGAAATGGTGCATACTTAGTTTTTTTGTCAATTCATTTCCAAATTTCCCTGATAGAATATAAAAAAATAATTTCAATGCAAAACAATTCAATGCGAATGTACGTCTCTTAATTATATCTCATCATGTTACAGCTCATAAGATAAATTGCTCTAAATTTATTTACAGAGAAAATTACAGTTATTCTTTTTCTTTCTCTCAAAATTACATTTTTTGTTTTACCTTTTCATCTTTTTAACTATTTGCAACATATTACAGATAAACCTCTGATGTCCAAACCTGAGAGGAAAATTGCAAAAAAAAAAAAAAAAAAATAGACAGCATCTCTCTATTTACAAGGTAAAAGTTTACATTGCATCTGTTTACATAATTTGTGATTAATATGTAGGGTTCAGTTTCACAAGGCAATTTTATTGTGGGTATAGAATCAGTTTCCTTTTGAAGTGTAAAATGGTCAATATTTGTTACTGTCCTTTACCAGTAACCTAAAAGCATAAACTAATTTGTATTCTTACAATTGGTTTTGGTGAATAATACCAGCTTTGTACTTTTAGTTTGCTTTTAGAGTATGGTACGATTTGAGTATGTACAAAAAGAAAAATAAATAATAGAAATTGGGAAAATCTAATTTTTCATCATATTTGCATCCAGGTGGACCTCACTTTCTAAAGCCGCATTGGAGAAAGAAAGAATGGTGTAGTCAACTTAGTACGTACTAACTTCTGTTTTTGAAGATGAAAAATGCTGCTACCACACACGAATGCCGTTCTTATTGCTTCTCAGGCAGTAGATAATTGTGTTAGTAATAACTGTAGTAGTAATTGCTTCTCATTATCATCAAAAGAAATATTTCTCCTTCAATATGCTAATAGATTACTAGATTACTAAAAAATTAGCGCGAGCGACCACTAGTCCTTATAAACATACGGTAGTCAAATCTTGTC